>JAFVLL020002214.1:91616-243967 GCA_021397915.2 Tor tambroides | reverse complement strand
CCCCCCCCAAAAAAAACTGTACAAACAGTGCAAGTAAAACATACAACAACTACACAAAAAAAGTACTATTTGTAAATTCCTGTTGTGTTTCAGCTCCACACTGTTCAGAAGATATTCTTACTTCTTGATCTCATCCTCCACCGCAGTTATTCCATCTTTATGTGGAAGAAGAACTTTGTTTGTGGCACTTCCAAAGTCACACAAGACGTAGTTTCCCTGGTCATTTAGGAGGATGTTTTCTACCTGTCAAAACATACACACACCTGTTGGTGATCTTTGTTTAAACGTTCAACCACTAAAATTCAAACAATCAAGTGACGGAGGCAGGAGAGGAAGAAGGAAATTTAATGAAGTACTTTATATATACATATTACACACTTTATATTACATTATACACAGCCATTTTTAAAAGTCATAAACTTGATACTTACACCAACCAAATATCTAAATTACAAACAGTCAGCACTCTTTATAATTGACAATGTGTAAATACATCAACTCCTTTTAGAACCTTCAAGCTAAAATGTCACAAATGTAACCCATGGGATTAAATGGGTTAATGCTTTAAATGCATAAGGGGAAGTAAACCGGTTACAACTAGTCAATTTGGAACATCTTGATTAAGTGTTTAGAAAACATACATGCTTCTTGGAGAGAAGGGGACAATAATGAGATCCTGCACATTATATTTGTATGTCAACATGGTTATAGTGCAAAACAATATTTTAACAAAAACATCAACCATAATTTTCCACACAAATAGTATATCTTTAGTAGACTTGAATTGATTATTACAGTACATTAACATCTTTTTTGGCTCTTGACAACCAGGGGTCCTTATCTCCTTATGTTATATGAAAAACAACAGCCCTGCATGAGGAATCCCTCCATGACAAATGAGTAAACATAAATTTCTTCCACATCAGTGTTCAATAATTTCCCAATTATTTTAGACTGTGATTGGTTTTGACTGGTGGGAAAAAGTGTTCATTTGAATGGCATCACTGGCCTGTTCCCACACTTTTCTGCCAAAAGGGCGGCCTTGCTTCTTTCAAGCTCTGCTGTTTTTCATAGACACAGCAGAGCATGCCTGTCTTTGCTTGTGTTTTGTTAAAGCTTGCCATTAATAATGTTTGTGAGCAGAGTAATTGGTTTGGGAGATCATGTCTAGTATTACTGTGTTAAACTGGAACGGTCAGCACATGGTTTCCTAAATTGTCGAGGAGTGTCCTCAATTTACCTTTTCAGCTAGGCAAATACAGTCAGAGAAAAGAGTGATTTCCAAAATTTATGAAATCACACAGACAAAAAACACAAGAAATGTCTGTACTTGTGTCTAAAGTTTCACACCTTTAATGAACCATTTACATTATCATGAATCATTTATATTATCATTGCTTAGAAATATCCTGTAGTTGTCTTACTAAAGCATTTTCTGCACTGTACCTTTAGGTCCCTGTGAATAATTGGAGTTTTACACTGGTGGAGTCTGGCAACAGCTTCACAGGCATCACAGAATATGTTGAGCACCTCCGCTTCTGTGAATCCTACATGCAGCCGTTGGTTCATCTGCTTCACCACCTGACCAGCTAGATGGCAAAAACACATTAATTCAGTCAACAAACAAAGCAGGACCAGAATAGGGATATCATGAGATTGGAGGGGAAAGGAAAACCAAAGGCTTGAGATAATCCATTAAATCCAGATTTGTTCATTCAATGTTATTTCAGTATTATTTAAATACTAGTATAGTACAATATTTTGAATGAGGTTAAAAAAAAATGCATTATTCTTGTGAATGAGCAAAAAGAAATAAAAAAAAAAGTATTTTATTTCATTTCTATTCTATCTACTTGTAAAACTTCACCCTCTAACACTAGCATTCTCTATACTTTTTCTATTCTACCTACTTGTCTTCTTGTTGTTTATTATAAAACAAACAAAAACATTGCTACATGTAAAGCATTTGACTAACCAGGACTTTTCACAGCACTTACATATTAGTGCTCTTTTGTTGGCTTGATTACTTATATTGTCCTCACTTAGAATTTGCTTTGGATAAAAGCATCTGCTAAATGATTAAAATGTAAATGTAATAGTTTCAGTTTTTTTGAACAATAGCAACAGTTGGATCAATTGGCTGCAATTCAGTTGGCTGCAGAAACCAGATAAATTCAAGGCCTCAATGCAATGTACTAGCAAACTGCAAACCAACTACTGGCTCTTAGTCAGAAATACTGGAAATTCAGGATGTTAAGTTCTGTTAACAGTTCTTTAAAACAGCTGCCTCTAAAAAAGCACATGAAAATCAGAGTAAACAAGTATAAATATTTATTTATTCATATTTACAGCTGCACTGTTCAAGTTGTTCCCTTTGTTAAAGTATTTCACTTTAAGATTATAAAGTCAAACAAATGTTTTTACAGTCAGAGGAACATACTGTGATGCAAGTATGAGCTTGTATTTCAGGAATTTTAAATCACACAGAGATAATATTTAGAACATAGTTTGGTTTAAAGCTCTATTACCCTTGCAATACTCCATCAGAATCAGAACCTCCCATACACTGTCTCCGACTGCATTGGTGGTTGAGTCCAGATACCGCACAATGTTCTTGTGGCCCGACAACTCTTTCTAGGGGGACATATAAAAAAAGATTTTGCAAATGTGATGTATTGATGTACTCAACCAAAACAAAACACATCCTCACCATGACTCACCATGATTGTGATCTCCCGCTTGAATATGTTCAGATCGTGGACATTGTTCACATACATCCTTTTCAGGGCACATCTTACTCCACTGTGTGTGCGGGCCAGAAACACCATGGAGAAACCTCCTGGATACACAAACACACATATACAGAAAGTTAGTTCAGATGTTTATTAGGTCAGTGATCTCCATACATTTGACCAGTGATAAATGTTAAGCAGTTGAAACTGAGAACTCTTTACATCCACTTTGCAAGAGACAGTTGTACACACAAATACATACACACATTTGAGTTTCCCAACGAAGTAATTCAAAGAGGAAGTTCAGGGGAGTTCTGACATTAAACAGTACACAATAAAAATGACACTTCATGCCGATATAATGATAATTATTTATTATCAAGCTTGCAATATTGCTTCATTACTCTCATTACTTACATTTTTATACATTTATATAATTTTATTTATTTATAAAACAAAATAAAACTAAATATGAACGTTTCATCTTTGGGTTTACTGAAATGTCTTTAAAGGGTGAGGATTTGGAGAAATGGTGATGAAAAGCAAAATGGTCGATATCGCGCACAGCAACAGCATTGCCATTTAAAAAGAGAGAGTTGTGGGTAGCACTGTGCACTATGAATGAGAGTCGGAAACGAACAATTTAAAACCCATTACTACTGCCCACGTCTCATTTTGGAAGAACATGGAAGACACCTTTTGTAATGGAGTTCTCTCATTCTGCTTTAGTTTTCTTTTTCTCTCATCTAAAATTGGAGGTTTAATGGAGAGAAGAGGTTGAACTTTGTATCAACCCGAGATGAGTTCAGGGGTCATCTGTATGACCTTCCGTGACTCTCATTCATGTTTAATGCAGGTATGAGAGAGAGAGCTCAAAATGTCCTTCCAGCAAGGGTCCTCTCATATTGCTCAGTTGCTCAATACATGAAATGCATTTTCAGGAGGAAAATATGATAGAAAAGAGGCCGTCTTAAGCCAAGTTAGGGATTGGCTCACTGCTGGCAGTCGCCTGTGTACAAAGTTGGCCTTAGGAGAAAGACAACCTTGTAAGGTTGGTTCACCTGAAAATTAAATTCTGACATATTTACTCAATATTGTTCCAGACTCGTATGACTGGCTTTCTTCTGTGGAACATAAAAAAATGTTTGTTTTTTTGGGTTTTTTTTTTTTCTTTTCTTCTTCATAATAGGGCTGTCAAGCTCCAAAAATGAAGAAAAAAGCAACTTAAAACTTCCATAAAAGTAGTTCACAACTTCACATAACTTGTGTGCTAAATTCTAACTCCTCTGAAGCCTTGAAGCCATCTTTGTTTGAGAAAAAACAGTTAAGTTCAAGTAAAGGTCACAGAGATACTAAAAATGCAATAAAGGAACATGGAAGATGCCGTAAACTGTGAAAAACAATGAGGGTTAATAAACTGATTCCAGATGGGCCAACAACAGCAGTCTCAGAGTGAATTTAAAATGTAAAAAAAAGGTTCCTCATTAAAAGTAATAAGGGCAATAAGTTAAAAAAACCCCGCATTTTAATATCTAGCCACCTGGCTTAAATCTCTGTGCTTCAGCAAAACTCAATGAATGTGTGTATTGACTGCCGACACAGTGGCGAGGAGCTCTGAACCAACATGCAGCGAAGAAGGCCGCCATGCCTCCGCAACACTTCTCCCATCAGTTCCAGGGTGAATGAATCCTGGCAACGTATGACTGGCAAGCCTTTTCTCATTAACAGCATGCTGAGTCACGGAGCGGTCCACAGAAAGAGAGAGCCTGACACAAAGGAGGACCCACAATGCTGCACTTGTTGCCTAACAAACTCATGCTTGTTTAGCTGCCCTGAATTGAAAATGTATTCGTATGGAGACTCACTAATCGGGACCTTGAAGAGGTGGAGAAAAACAGTGTTGCAGAGAAATCCCAACACAAAAACTTTTCAGATTTTAAAAAAGATTTTATATTAAAGTAAGCATAAAATGGAAATTCACCTTATCTATTTTGTAACTGCATCTATGCATCTGTTTGATTTTATTAATAAATATTCATTATCAAAAAATATTCATGGTTTTTTTTTTTTGGCCTTATTTTTAATCAAGACATTAACTTAATATTTCGAAATAGCAGACGTCTCACTTGATGTATGCTGGACTTCTCAAATTGTTTAGTCCACTCGACTGCGAGCTTACATCCATATCTGCCTCCATCCAATCAACAATAATGGATAAAACCAAGTCCCCATTGTACATATTTATCTTTTTCAATAGGGATGCACGATATTATTGGACTGATATCGGAATCGGCCGATAATGGCTTTAAATGTAAATACTGGCATCGGCCCGATATGAAAAATTATGCCGATATGTCTTGCCGATAAGAGGAATACATTAACTCACATGTGCTCAGGGTGTGCTAGTGATTAGATCACGTCAGCAGTGTGGCTCATTCTTGAAGCAAAGTTTTGTCTGAATGATGATTAGATTCACTCTTTTGGATCGCTGCATTTAATCTGTGAAAGCACGTACGGAACGATGCATTAAACTAACCAAAATTAAAAATATTTTGCTTATAATTTCTGCACAGGAGAGACTTGGTGTTGTTTCCAAACAAAAAGGAAATATATTGGTATCGCCCAAAATGATTTGAAAAATATCGGCATATCGGATATCGGCAAAATTCAATATCATGCATCCCTATTTTTTGATAATCTGTTTCACAAGGATATACACTACCATTCAAAAGTTTGGGATCAATAAAATTTAAGAAGTCTTTTATGCTCATTTGCATTGATTTGATCAAATATACAGTAATATTGGGTGCTCACTTGTACTTCTACAGAGCTCTCATTCTTCCATTTAAAAAAAGATATGAGATCATTTCAGGCTACATCAATATGAAGGAAGTGCTAAAACTAGTGACTGCCTATTAACAATGAGCTGCCTATAAAGTGTGACACCCCAAAACAGTACCACTAACCATATTCAAGCACAAAGAATGAACAAAGCGCACAACATAGAGAGCTCAGACACAGCTCAGAAAGTGTGTCAGGGTTCACCCTGTCATTGAGCAAGGGAAGTAGATGCATGCTGCTGATGACTAATACAGATAAAGAACAGTTCAGTCTCACGCTAACATGCTTCACATCACTAAACCCAAGTGGCTCCAGATGTGCAGAAATGCACACAAACTTTGTCTTCACCCAGAAATGACAATTATGTGTTTATTTGCTCACCTCATGTCATTCAAACACCGTATGACTGACTTTTTTTTCTGTGAAACACAAAAGCTGTTTTGAAAAATGTTTTTGGTCACTGGGGTCTGGACAGTGTTGTTTTGGACTTCATTGATTTTCATTGCATTATCCAAAATATCTTCTTTAGTGTTCTTCAGAAGAAAGTCATTCAGGTTTCATGACATGAGGGTAAGTAAATGATCGCAGAATTGTCATCATTGGGTGAACTACAGACGGACACACAGCAATCTTATGTGTAAGCAGGATAATAAAATACACTGACACTAACAGAAAGTGTCTTGAATAACATGATAAGACATGTTGTGTAAGCAGGCTGTTTTTAATGAGAAGCAGGAAGTGTAATCATGCCATAAAACCATACTTGTAACACTGATGACTGGCCTAAATTACATTGGATTATTACTGATATAGGTCAGGTGCTATTCTGACATAATTGTCAGTTATTTCTTCCTGTGATCTAGAACAGTAGCAAGAGGCCGATTACACAGTTCATTAATCTGAGGGATATCAGAAAAACATACACACAAAACAGCCGTCACCTTTGCAAATGCAGCCTCTGTTTCCTCACCGAAGGCTCATGGAGAGGCAGGCGGCAGTGTGAGTGGTGTTGATGGCTGCTGATGGTGCAGGCCAGTGGTTTAAATCACGCCACTGCTTTAACTTTCTCTTTTAGTGGGACGTAGGGATGCAACGATACAATCGATCCAAATGTGTAACGATTCAAGTCATCTGAGATGTTAAACGAATCGCGATACAACAGGGGTGGGGGTTTACATGGATGTATATCTGAGGGGAACTGACTGTCTTCAGAAAAGTTTAGATGGTATTTTCTTTTCTCTCGCCTCTGCACGATGCATATTAAAGCAGTGTTTGAAATCACAGCGCTGCTTTGTTTACAGTGGTAACCAAGGAAAAGCTGTATGGCTGTTGTTCCATAAGCGCCACCTGAATCTGCATTCTCATTCAGCCCATTTGCTGTGTTTTTTGTGCAGATGTTTTATGTAGTATGGTTTCACAAAGCTAAGGTCAGACCATTCTGTTTTTGCTTAATTTCGAAATTATACAATTTAATTTAGAAAACTGCTGATGCTGCATGTACTAGAGCCCTGCATTTCAGCCCGGGCCCGATGGGCCCTGAATTTTTTATGCCCCTAGGGCCGGGCTTTGGGCCAATTTTCACGTCATAGTTCAGACGCAGGCCGGGCCTCGGGCCTGTTTTAGACTTCTTATTTTTATATCTAGGCATCCATCAATTAGTGATGAAAAAAAAATTGCCGCGTTGGTGGAAACAACACAAGACCGTGCTACCGCGACTGTCAAGAGTGGCTCGACGGTATTTAGTGTTCCGCCAGCAGCAGCAAGCGCAAGCGCCTTCAGCACAGCGGAAGAGTTCTGTTCAAGAGTTCAAATGCACACAATAGGCTAAAGCTTGCCGTAAAGCCCCAGCAAACGTAATTACCATGAATGGGTCAGAGGGAAATAGTAAGGAGATATTTGAATAATTTACTAATAAACTAGTGTTTGCTGAGTCCGTGTCGCAAGGATGAAGTTTCCGATCCCGACTCGCCCTCTCCTCATTAGACGCGCCTTTAGAGAGAAGTGCATCTTTACGGATTACGATTATGATTATAATGAAAGAGTTTTTGTTGTCGATTTATTTTATTTTGTTAAGTATTAATTTAAAGCTTTCTATAGATATATTTGTCATGTCTGTGAGGCATGTATTCACTGAGTTTCGGTTCATTTTTGTGAAGCGCTCCTGTTCAAGACCGAGACGGCAGAAAGCGCATCATGTTTGTTTTCAGTATTAACAGTTCCAAATGATGTATTACTCTCACCTTTATGAGCAAAAATGACGGCGTAGCCTATTTTAAGTTGTTTCCACTGAAAAAAATGCAAGTGATCGTGCTGGCGCCTCCATGTCCTGTAAAGCGCGCTTTAGCTTCCTCCACACAAACTATTGGATATAGCGCACATTTATCTAGGTTTAACGTTTAAACATGGTTATATGCTTGAACTGTTTGATATCTATAGATTTTATTTTAGGCAAGTCATAATGATTTGAGAAGGCTAAATTGATCAAACACAGGCTATGATCAGCTCACTGTCTGCCGCTGGCCACTTGGTCATTACTTAAATAAAAAAATGCTCCAAATGTTTTTTCTAAATTAACTTCATAAAAAAAATAAAAATAAATGAAACGGACTATTTTACCAATATTTAATCAAAAATATCTTAATTTGTGTTCTGAAGATGAACATACTGGTTTGGAACGACATAAGAGTGAGTAATGACAGAATTTTCATTTTTGGGTGAACTAATCCTTTACGTTTTTTCCACAAAATAAAATTCAAAAATTCAAGCTGGTTTGGAGCATCATAAGAGTGAGGAAATAATGACGGAATTTTTATTTTTGGCTGAGATATCCCTTTAAGTAACAATGCCTGGTGGCAATACCAGGTGAAATCACTTGGGGTATTTGTATTATTCAGTTCCTTTAACTCAGTAACTTTTAAAAAATTCCAACACATATTTAAGCATTTCCAAACAAAGGTAAACCAGACTTTGAGAAATATGCTCTGGAGGAGCTCAGGCACTTTAATTATATGGAATCATGGATGGAAAGAAAATGAACAGGATGAAACTTGACAGAATGGAAATGAAGAAATGAACAGGATGTTGAACAGGATGAAACCCAACAGGATGCAAATAAAAAGCTAAACTTCCCATGGCTCAGTGAGGGTTTGAGAGCATAAATGAGTGTGTGTGTCAACTTTAAGACTATCTTTTGAAGTGTTGACAATATTATATTTGTCATAGTAATTTTATAGAACATCATGAAATAGAACATTTTATAGAATATCATCGTTTTAAAGCAAGAGCAAGACAAACTATAACAAAGAAATGGCCTACTTCACAGAATTAACGGCATGGTGTTAAAAAAAAAAAAAAAAAACACTCGCATTTACTATTTATTACTTTTCTACATGCCATCCTATCAGAAGAATTTAGAGGATACAAAAATCCGGAGGAACAATAAGTACCTTAGCACAGGGGTTCTCAACCTTTTGCAAGCTGGGCCCCCCCAAAGCTGGTTCATTGCAGTTGCCCCCCCCCCCCACCACCACCACCACCACCACCTTGCATAGATAGATAGATAGATAGCCCTAGGCTATTATTTTTAGGCCCACATTATTATTATTATCATCATCAGTAGCGGTAGGTAGGCCTATCATCATTACTAGGCTATTGCTATATAACTATATGAGGTTGCATGCTTTATTGTCCAAACACCACAAAAGTCTCAAAAAACACCAGTAAAAGTCGCTGGATTTGTCGCTTTTGACAAAAAAAAAAGTCGCCAGGAGGATGATTTGTTTGTGTTATAATCAGTGCTTGAAGTGGGGGAAAAAGGTGGCGGTACTCTCTTTGCATTGGCAAATCATTACATTTTTACAGTGAAAAACAAAACTTGGAGATATTGCTGTTACAACAATTTATTGTTATTTATTTATTAACAACATAAATGTATTTAAACATGTTTGTGTGTGCGTGGCTGCGTGCGTGCGTGTATTTCACAAAAACTAAAGGAAAGCTTTAACTGTAGCCTATATTCTGACTAGTTTATTCGTTTTATATATATATATATATATATATATATATATATATATATATATATATATATATATAAAACTAAATACGACCTCACGTTTTATACGTTTGCAGCCTCTGAAACTTCCGTCCGTCATAAAAATTAATTCGGATGGTTCGATTTTCTGCATTTTTCGCATCCGTAGCAAATATTTTGAGGGGTGTTTTTGACAATTGAGAGCCACCAAATGACGAATATGAAAACGCAATACGATGGTTTCGGACTCAGTCAGGGTGCAAGGACCTTAAACTTTTGAGGCTTGCGCAGCTTCTCGAGGAGAAATCAAACAAATGAGCGCCGTTTTCTAAAGTCTATGAGCGCAGCACACACAAATAAACTAAATTGACATACTGCAGTTAAATTTCAAAATCATGTTTTTATATTTATAACATTTGAATACAGTTCAGCAACATACATCACACGACCTGACGACCAAGAGAGCTGACAATTGACCATCACTTAATTTACCATCACCTCACGATTGAAAATGTAACACTGATTTCATATGACAGTTCAACAAACAAGTTAATAATATTAAGTCACTTACATTTTAGACGAAATGATGACTGTTTTGGTCTATTTCAGCAGCGAAAATAGATCCGATGAATCCAAACAAAGATCACAGCATAGCGCATCTCACAGCAACACTCAATCGTGTTTTGAATGATTCAGTGTTTTGAACGAATCGGTTGAGTCAAAGATTCAATGACCCATGCACAAACATCTGTCTCATTCTTGATGAATCGGCCGTTTGAACGAATCGTTTGAATGAACGACTCAATGACTCGCTTAATAAAACCGCTTATCACCTGCATTTGCGCTCACTATCGACAAACCAATCAAATTTGTTCAAAACTCTTTTTTTTAAATCAGTCCAAACACATTTTAATTTTTATTCAGGAGTTATGTATATACAAAACTATAACTTTTTATGACAGTAGTTTAGTGATAAAAAAAATTTGCAAATTTTTTTTTTTCAGGTTTTTTCCTCCCATCCTGGCGCGCCCCACCGGTTGAGAACCACTGCCCTAGCAAATGAATTTTCCACAGGGATGTTCCTGCAGATCGAGCCCAAGTTTAGAGCTTCTCCTTTCCAGTAATAGAGCCAGAAATGGAATCCCCCCCACCAGCAGCCTGATGTGCTGACAATCACAAATGTTGATTCTGCTGTGCATAAGAGGGCAAACAGAGGACATTTGCCTGCTTGTTCTGGGTCATTCCATACAACAGCTCTGAAAATACTGATGACTCCACATTAGAGCTGGGCAATATAGCTTTAAAACATTAATATTTCCAGTTGTTGACAATTTTATATACATCTGATATTAATGCACCACTCTGGTATTTATGCACTTATGCAGCTAACGTGTCTGCAGTGTGAAAGCATTTAAAACTGTCAGAGAAAGACGCAAAAATCATTACAACTACGAAATACCCACAGCAAGAGACTGCTTAGTGCTGCATCTCATTGTCTCCGATGAGAAGAGGAAGAGGTGGTTGATGCTGGTTACTGTATGATGATTGAAATCGCGAAATGGCCTTAAACGATTAGTAAATAAACTGCAGAACGTCATGTTTTCAAAAACATGCACAGATTGCATGTAAAAGCGCTGCATGAGCTCGCGGCACCAGGATTCAAAGTACAAAGCGCAAGGAAAATCTGCGCTGAAACACTGTTACTCGTCAGTTGCTCAGTAACATTTTTAATCATTTTTTAAAGGCATGTGACAATGCGATACATGCGACAAACATCTTCCCAAATTTGTAATGAGAATCATTGTCAACAAAAAGAAGCACTGAGATCTTCCTGCGGGTTTCTGCCAAAATAAAAGCTGAGAAAAAGCAACAACTCTAACATTCATAAATGTTAGTATTGTAATTTTACTGTTGTTCTCTAGAACAAAACAAAAAAAGACAATAATAATGAAAATAATAATTACCCTACAACAGCTCTATTAATACATTTATTATTTTCACACATAGTGGTCAAATTGGGATCTGTAATATATTCTAATGTTTTAAAAGAATTCTCTTCTGCTCAGCAAGGCTGCATTTATTTGTGCAGTTAAAAAATGCATGCCTGATTCAAGCAGGGGGTCTCAAAAATGGCCAAAAAATATTTTACTAATTAATTTTAAGTTAAATTGTGCTTTGTTGGTATAATGTCTGATAGAATTTTACAAAATGTTCAGTGTTAAGTAAATATTTTTAAATTGTTGTTTTGTATTTAATTTTTTATTTGAAAAGCAGGAAAAAACAGTAAAAAGCACATTTTGGCTATTTAATTTATGCAACTGTAAAAAAAAAGGCAAAATATATGGGGGGGGAAAAAATGCGAAAAACCGTGTTCGGTATTCGGCCTTCGGCCAGTGTTTCATTTTGTTCGGCTTCGGCCAAGAATTTTCATTTCGGTGCATCCCTAATTTATATTAATTTATGCCACTGTAATACAGCAGTTCTCCTGTTGTCTTTTTTTCTCTTTTCACATCTGCTTGACATGCCCCAGGTCTGGAAGTCATATCTTATTTTAACAGAGGAATCTTTCATAAACACCAACGACTCACATGCAGCTCACAAATATCTGTTAAAGAACACTGCCTAATCAGTTTCCCTTGAGTCCTCCAAGTTACACCACAATGATGCTCACAAATTTATCTCTGGTACAGGCTGACCTTCTATAAATAGAGACATGTCTGCTTTTGGTGAGAAGCTTAGACATTCTGCACTTTGCAACAACCTCCTTGATGGCAACATGAGGTTGACTTCTCATTCTTTTTTGGAACTTTACAGATGGTCTTCATTTTCTTTCTCACAGACTTGATGATTACAACAAAACGTTCACTTAGAAGTGCTGCATATTTTTAGCAAAAACGTACCTCCTAGAGAAATGTCATTCAGCTAAATTTATCTATTACCAGTAAACCAATATTTCTCTGAGCAATTTTATGAGACTCTTAATTTAACAGCTGACCTTCTACTACACTAAATAATTTTGCGTTCAATGTAGAGAAACAAAACTAAATCAGAAAAGCAAATTACAAAAGAAAACTTCTTCACTGTCAGTGAAAGCAAGAACATACAGTTAGTAATACAGAACTCCTTTGACAAATTGCATTAATTAACATGAACATAATAATTTGGTTGAAAGTATAATAGGGTTTTTTTGTGGGAAAATTACGTTCCTTGGCAAATATTTGTTGAACCGAGCATAATTTTTTTTTTTTTTTTTTTTTTTTTTTACTTGTCACCAAATAGTTCACTCAAATATGTAGGCCTAGACCTGATTTTATCCTTGGCCTTTAACCTGAGCTCTGTGCTAGCACAACTATTTCCTTTTAACATTAGCAGGTAGGAAATAAATAATTTACTTTGTTATCCATAAGTAAAAATACTCGACCCTATATTAAATAATAATCTTTTAAATCTTTTAATTAAAAAAAAATATAGATTTTATAAAGAGAAGCATTTTCGGGAAATCATGCAAAGCCACATCCTTAGGCCAAGAATTAAGGGGCTTTTAAAATGTATCTGCAACTTAAAAAAACAGCACATACTCCACAGCAAAATGGCCCAGAATGTCACCTCAGGTCACAAGTCAAGTAAAAATTAGAGAATTAAAAACTTATCTATATAATAAGTTTGCAGTCTCACACTGCCGTTTAAACAGTCTGCATTGTTCAGGATGACAAGTGGATCTGGTCAGATGCCAGACAAAACACAATACAGTTGCCAAAGTCCATTCACCACATGCAACCAGCAACATACTGATTTAGACAAAGGGATTAGAGCTAAATCACAGTTAGATAATCTTAGAGTACTAGTGTTTTGACAGAGAATTGCTTAAGGAACTCTTTTGAGCCAACACACGGTGTGAGATGCCAACCCTACTCTGACTCACAAAGCTTGAGTGACCTATTTTCTCAAAGCAGTGCAAGAACTGCATGTGTGTGTGGTACAGCTGAAATGTTAAAAGGCAGAAATGGGTCCTCACAGAACAGTGTGGAAAACCTGACAAGCATGTCTTTGTCATCTCTCAAAAGTGCCACTGGCAGAAATGTCAGCTTGCGCCTATGAGGCCAGGACCCAAAGAAGTTTTGTGCAAGTTTGTATCATTTCTATTAGATTTGAAGAATTTAACAAAAGGTGATTTAATAGGGAAATGAGGCACTGTGTGCCTTGCCTGCATATAGAGCCCTTCATCTTGGCAGGTTCCTTTGAATGAATGCTTTCATTCACTGGCACACTGCCACTAGAGGACTGTGCTAATTGTTGTGTCATCTGAAGATGACACAGATTTAACAAAGGGGAAGTGACAAAACATAATATAACATTCATCTGCTGAAAGAGACACAGCAAGCAACCAGTAAAGACATACAGAGACCTGGAAAAAGGCCATTTTACAAGCGCTAAATGAATTTTAATTCAGGGCATTTTTAGACTAAGCATATCTGGTTAAGATGTAGACCGTCAAAAACCGAAGAACCAACTCTGTTGGCATGAAATGAAAAATCTATTTTCTAAATATTCATTATTGATTTTGTTGTGAATGTATGCATTTCATTTTTTAATTAATTTATTTTTCACCAAATTTTTAATCAAACTCTGGTGATGTATGCTGGACTTTTCCAATAATTTAGTCTGCCTAAACCTTGCCTTTTTTACGTTTTTAATAATCAACCGTAAGCTCACATACACATCTGCTTCCAACCAATCAGCAACCGATGGATAGAGTGGATGGAAAAGCGTAACTCTACATTTTTTTCCTTTCTCGATAACCTGATTCCCTCAGATGTGTCACAATACGGAATAAATGATCTGTCGCTACTTCAGTTTCATCTCTACTTTAACGTATTCAATCAAATCAAATACACAATGGGAACACTGTCATAACAGGGTGGATGTAGGGTACAGTGCATAAATATTATCCTACATGTCACAAAATACATGTTCTTGTAGCCGACTGTTTACGGAATAAGTCAAATTACCTTTGCACAGCCACTCAAGCTGTAAGACTAACTGATGTTTGAAGGCATTCGTTTTATCTTTGATGTCTTCTGTTCAAGATACTTTCAAGTTTCAAAACGAAAATATTTCCCCAGTTTAAATAATGAAAAACTCTTTTCTACCTCTCAGAAATGCCAGGATTTTAATTTGGGAGAATCAAGACATCAAGATTTCCCCTCAGCACACCCCTTAACATGCATCATTGTCCTAAGTAATCAAGGAAGTGTAAAAAATGATAAATTGTGACACATTAAAAATTTTAAAAATGCATTTCATGACCGCTTTAAACTGATAAGAAAGAGACAAGGTCATAGTTATTAATGTATCATTGCATGCGACAAGTGAAACTAGGACAGAAAAATAAAACTGTTTAGGCCTGTATTGACACTGAAAGATGCCAACCCATGAATAAAAAGACCGTTTCCAGCAGCTAAACACAACAGAGGCCTGTTTCAACATATGTCAAGAGACCAAAGCTGAAATGGTTGACAGATGACTGAACTCTCCTTCACCAACGCCCTCAACTGTCAGTAGGACATACAGGCCCTATAGCAGAGAAGTAAGGGAGATAAGGAAATCAGAGTGGCTCTTCTTAACACAGTCATTCACCCAGCACATGCTCAGTGAGCGGGGTAACACCTCCATACACGACTCATTCAAGGTCAGTCCAGTAATGCTCCAATCGAAAGTGCAGTAGAATGTCCTTACATTACGAACCGCTCTGAACCGGTTTGGTGTCAAATGACTCTAACAGATATTGTTTTAGAAGAGATCAAAGACCAAAGCAGATTCTGCCAGTCACATTAAGAAGTGAACCCGGGCAAAACAATCAAGTCACGACCAGGTTTGTTGGCAAAAGAAAGCAGTCTTTCCAGGGTTTGTTGACAGAAAGGTGAGCAGGTGGCTGGCTGTTAAGTGACCACACAAAGCTAAGTTGATGCATTCTCCATTTAACATGCATGAAAACAATGAATGCTCACTAAATTACTCTGGCAACTTCCAGACACAAAAGATCTTTACTCTGTCCCAACTAGAGGTCGACCGATTGATCGGCCGGCCGATTAATCAGTCGATTTTTGGCATTTTTTAATTAATCGGCATCGGCCGATTGTGCTGCAAATTAGGCCGATTAATATACAGGCGCGTCTGCAAGCAACAGGTGATGCTGCCTCGTGTGGCAAGCAGATTGCCATTCCACTGGCACAACAGATAACCCTGTGATGTCCCCCTCTGCCTGCTAACTTTTTGAAGAGAGAACTACCTGGTAGGGCTGTGCAATTAATCGAAAGCGAATCGCAATTGCGATTTGAGACGTTGCAATCTGGACGCGAAATTACTCTGTTCCAGAGGATATGCATGACTGCCAACCTTGAGTGTCAGTCTTACTAACCAATAGAGTGAGCGCGTTCTCCCCGATCAGCACTGCTCTAGCCAACTGCGTAAACACCCACCATTTAAAAAGGGTCAGATCGAAAGTTAGGCAAATTAAAACTAAAGAAATACGTATGTAACTTCAGCCTCGAAATGACAGAAAACGAACAAAAAAGGTAATTTGCAAGAGCTGCGTCACAACGCATAGAGAGCTCGGTTCTGCTTTCAGTACTGGAGAATAAAAGATACATTTTTAGATGTTTTTATTAGTAGGCTACATGAACATTATCTTACACATTTTATCTCCCCAACAGATTAATTTGAAATAAGTTTATACTGCATGTTGGCTAATTCAGAAGACCACGCACACAGCCCGTGTCTCTGAATGCTTCTCATACTCGCTCCGCTCTGCCCCATGCTGCGCGTCTCCCGCGTCTCACGGACGAGCCGCACACACGCAGCCTGTCTCGTAATGCTCTTTTATACTCACGGTCTCGCGCCCGGTTCTGCTCCGCAAGTCTCTCACGAGCGCATCTGGCAATATGGACAAGGCCTGACGCACGCGCACAAAATGTCAACTCGCGCCTGGCTCCGCGTTTAAAACGAATGTAAATTAAGTCTAACTGCTTGCTAATTTCACTTGGATGAAATGAAACATTCAGCACATTTCCCACTTGTTCTTAAAATCCCAAATACTTAAAAATGAATAAATCAGCCCATGTAACATACTTTAATAACTGACTAAAGAAATGCACTTCTTTATTTATAAAAAATAAACATCTTTCCTGTGAAATTAAGTAATTCTGTGAAGTACATAAATAATATTTTGGCATTCAAATACATCGCGAATACGGAAACATTTGGTTTCAGTTTCGTTTTAGCCTAAATTAATTCGTTTTGGCTTGTCGTTTATAGCTAGCTTCTTATATTTTTAATTCTTGTTGTTTTCTAAATACTGTTAATTGAAAGAAGTTGTTGTGGAGTGAGGGGAACTAAAATAGCCTAGCTATGTTTACAGTGTTTATTATAATGTTTGTAAACATTTCGCGTCGCATTAGGTCTATTTCTGAATGAAATAATAAAATGTGACTTATACGCAACTTTTCTCTGGCTCTCTCTCTCTAAAAACCGCAATTTTTTATATGCATAGCATATTTTAACCATGCAGCAAACCTTTTTAAATATTTTGATAAATTACTGAAAAAAAAAAAAAAAAAACTTTTTAAACCGTTTAAACTGATTGTATTAATCGGTCAAGGGAAGAAAAAAAAAAAAAAGAAAGAAAGAAAATCGGCCAAACATATCGGCCAAAAAATCGGCATCATATATCGGCCATCGGCTGCCCTGATTTCTAAATATCGGCATCGGCCAGAGAAAAACCCATATCGGTCGACCTCTAGTCTCAACAGATGAAATCAGCTGTTTCACTGCATTTCACTTCTGCACAATATCAGACTAAAAGTGGCTTCATTCAAGGGCCTCATATATTATCTCATTATATAACAATCACATAGAAAGGCTCTTGGAGAGCTACTGTAATAGGGGCAAATTAAACCCTCCTATCCAGAATCGTAGCCCATCGCCCAAATGCCAACGCATCCTCTGCCAACTCCCCAGCTGCCTCTAATGAGTTGCTTGAAATAATTTATTGGAACAATAATAAGAGAACATTGTGGTCATGCAGAAGGGACAAACAGTCAGGCTCAATGAGCAAACACAAAAGAAGCACCTTCCATCACAGAATGGTGTGCTGCATTGTTTCAACAACCTTTTAACAGTTGGTCAAACACAACAACAAAAGGGCCACAAACCACCTATCCAATAACAGGCAGATAATGTGGATATGATTTTGACTAAATTTACAAATCTGTCATAATTTACTTCCTTTTGAGGAATTCTGCATATCACAGTCTTTTTCCATACAAAAACATTTGTTCTGCCCAACATCTCCTGCCGTGTTCCTCCATAAAGGAATGTCATATAGATTTAAAACAATATGGGTATGAGTAAATAATGATAGAACTTTTATTTATGGGTGAAAATCCCTTTAAGACCGTCAAATTAACAGTATACATTCAAAACAGAACATTTTCATAACTGTCTGTCTTTTGTCAGGTTTGTTGACTATAGCTAAAAATAGGTGTTTATTGTACTGAAAACATGCCCATGCATGACACAAAATATACATAAAAAAATATCTGGGGAATAGTTCAACCAAAAAGGAAAAATCTGTAATCATTTAGTCACCTGTATGTAGTTTTTAAACATGTATGACTTACTTTCTTCTGTGAAACATAAAATAAGATATTTTGAGAAATTAAAAGTATTTGGAAATCAATGGTCACCAAAACTACTTGGTTACCAACACTCTTCAATACCTACCAACAAACCTTCTGTTGTTCCACAGAAGAAAGTCAAGTTCATTGAAATCACATGAGGGTAAGTGAATGATGAGACAATGTTAAAATTAAAATAAACAACCCTGTAGAAAATTAAAAATAAAAACACTTTTCAAATTCAACACTAGTTTGTGAGGGTGAACTTTTGCACCTACGGCAAATTATATAATTGTGCCCAGTCAGCAAGTTCAGAGCTGCCAAGTTTCTGTTGAGTCAAACTCACAGAACTGACAACATTTGCATGGGAAACAAACACCCTTATTGTTACACTCACATTACATGAAAGAACTGAGTATGATCAAGCATTTTAGATGACGCTAAACAAAACAATACACTAAAACAAACACCAATATACTGAAAAAAAAAGATCAGTTGAAAAGTCTAATAAATCAAATGTGCAACAACTGAGAAAGTTAAGATTTTCACCATATAATGTTTATAACTGTTCGGGAGAGATTATCAAATCATCAAGCTACTCAAATCTCTCAGTGTAACTAAAATAAAAAAAATACTGTGGCCTGTAGAAGGAAGATGTGATAAACTTAGTTTTATGATCTCAATATATTTTTGTGCAAAGGTAATTGTAGGGAAATAAAACAATTGGATGTTTGAAAAGGGCCTGAGCTTTCACTAAAACTCGTGTGCTTAAAGTTCAATAAGGATAAGATGTAAGGCACCGATCAGTTTCTCTCATAGTTTGGTTTGTGGTGAAAAACATGAAGTCAAGATCTGGATCAGTCCACACCTCTTGATCCAAAACCATTTGATCATTAACAGTGACAAAGGCATTAAATGACATCAGATTATACGGAAGCATCATCTCTCTATGAATTTATGGGAAGGGCAAGCACCAAGCTAGTTCCTCTTTTTATGGCAAGGAACAACATTACTGTTAGAACTCAAAGCATGGATACGGCGAGGTGCAACCTGTAGTAACCGCATGTTTACCTTGATATATCCTTCCTGAACTGCTTATGACTCTATGAAACACATGTCTGGGGGGATTATAGGGGATTCTTATAAACTTCACTAGTAAGTTTTGCCACCTCGTTATATGTGTGGCCCAAACATATGGACCCATTACCTTCAGCGATCAGCTCTTCCACCGTCACTTGGTATCGACCGACAGCAAACACCTTCCCGATGTAGTTGCTGCTTCCAGTACCAGATCCAGACCCACCCCCGAGACTTCCGCTCTCTGACTTCGGCATACGCGAAAACTTCTTCATTCTTGCCTCTTGTGTTCCCGCCTTCCCCAAACGGACAGTTCCAAACACGCTAAAGACGCTTAAAAATCCAATCTGCTCATCTCCGCTCTTTTGTCCAGCATGCTGAGAGAGCTGCTCTCCCGAGATGCGCCAGGCACTTCAGTGCTCGAGGGACGCAGAAAGGCGTAGCTGAACGCTTCCTTATTTCCTCCAAAGCCCGATGAAGCAACTGCATAGAAGTAAACCGTCAGGGCAGAGTTCTGTCGTTAATGAGTGACAACAGCACGAGTGATAGCGTCCACGCTGCTGTGTTTTCAGGCCGACTCCAGTTGCGGCGGGCTAGCGAGCCTGTATTACGGGAGCTGGAGAGACCATTCGCCTCGCTAGCTGGCTAACAACAACGGCGAAACGCACAGTTCAGCAAAAGCATGCTTTTGTTTTCGGCGGAAAGCCGAAGTTGGTTGAAGTCCAGGCTATTTGAAACCAATGTGAACAACAAACAGGCAGAAAGTGGGTGTGTTAGGCGGAAGCTACGCTAGCGAAACTCTTAAACGATGACTACTGCCACTTCCCCTTCGGATAGTTTAGTTAGCCAGCTCGCTAGCTGACTGGCTTCCTCTATCTGCTTGAACAGGTCACCGTTTATCATAGTCAAATGTATCAGTACAAAAATAACCCAGAAATCCTCCGAGCGGCCGTAGGTTTCAGATGTTGCACGAGCAGCGTCGGTTATTATTTTTTTTAAACGGCAGAGCGCTTCCTCGTGCTCTGGAAGTCCCCAGTCACACTGATAAAGTTCGAACTCTCGTGACTCGCCGTAGAATTGGTGGGAGGTTTTGTTATTGCCCAATCCGCCTGTCTGACAACCTAACTTTGTTTTTGTCCGATTCCTTCCCATTGTCATGATTGGTGTGAGCGAGATGCGTCCTATAGATACTCTTCTCTGATGGGATGAAACGGATGACTGTCTCTCTGCGTTTTGTTTAGCAGTTTGCTTGATAAAGATCTTAACCAATCTGTTAGTCCGTTGTAAAATGTGAATGGATTGTTTGAGAGTGTGAGGTGCTTAAGAAGTGCAGCTGGCACATTCTGCGAATACGGTACACGTTTGTGTCCCATGTTTTTTTTAAGCACCAGCGGGACAAATCTAATGTTTTTTGTTTGTTTTGTGTGTGTGTGTGTGTGTGTGTGTGTGTGAGAGAGAGAGAGAGAGAGAGAGAATTTTTGGATAAAATATTGAACATTTAACTTAACTTGAAAAGTAAAATGGGAATTAAATAGACTAATAAATTAATTTTAATTAGCAATATTTATTACACAGTAATGTAACATTCTATGTATGTGTATGTATGTACTGCTCAGAGGGTTCATTATGTGGTGTTGACTATATCGATTTTAACCACACAACAAACATTTTTCTGAATATTTAAAATATGAGGTTCTAACTACAAGCCATCATTTGCTAGTCTCTACTGATGTAATTTAGTCAAAATTTTCAACCTTGTTACCATTCATATTTATTTATTACATGTCTGTTATTTAATAACAATAATTGAAAATAATGACATAAAAATAACAAAGTCACACAGACCAGGGACCTCATTTAACTAATGTCAAAGTTTCAGGCCTTATTTTAGACCCAATTCAAGATTTTCTGCATAGTAAATTGCCTACGGTTGATATTATATTCTCTCTGAAGTATAAAACCATAAATTACATAATAACAAAATATTTCCAATTTACTTGATATTGTTATCATCTTCATCTTATTTTTTTAAATAAGTTTGGGGGGAAAAAAACTGTTTTAAGTTAGGTTTTCCTTTATTTTTCCTACAATACCCTACATGTATCTCCCAATACATTTCAAACATGACTCTAATAATTAAATTTAATGTATGTTCAATCAGGATTCAGCACTTATAAATAATGTTGGCAGAGATGACACCAGATTGAGACAGTCACATGGTGTTAATCAGTCTGTGTGGACAACACAAGACCCTCTGAGGCTCCTCAGGTACGTCTGTTATTCAGTTCATGAAAATGTCCTGCCCTCTAATGGTCAAACATTGCAAAATGAGTAGGTGCCTTCTCATCCCAGAAAATAAGTATAGGTATTAGCTATGTAACTTGTGTATTAATATATGAAATTCAGCATGTAAAAAATGACTAATTTGCGCTCAGTTAATTGCAGAACAGACGCAAGCAAATCATGACCTGTTTAAATTTTTATATCCAGAAAAGAAAAATCAAGGGCTGTTAAACCAAATGTATATAATGCTTGTACAAATGTGACCGCTATCTGATAATAGCTACAGATGTAGGTCGATGAAGAGACAGAGGACGAACTGGAGTCTGGGATTATTACATGGGATTAATGAGGATCTTCTGTTCCCTCAGGCTCTTCTCCACCTCAATACAGATCAACTCCCCTGACTGTGCAAAGTTTCATCAGCAGCAGCTCCCTGAGCAGATGACTCAACACTGTGCACATCGCAAGAACACTCAGATATCTTGGTTATCTTTATCATAATGTGTGAAGTTATGATTTTGGCTGTTGCATAACACTTTTGGGAGCTGTGATTTTGCATAATTATTCTCATATTTCTAATTAAAAGTAGAATCCATTGTCATATTTATTCAAATAACCAAGGTCCAATTTTTCCCCTCTTTGTTCTTTCTTGTTTTATTTTTTTTTATTTACCAAAAGTAAAATAGGTATAGGTCTACATTATCTGCAGGAAAATCTGCCTACAATTTAATCTAAAATGTGCTATGAAAAGGGTAAAGGTCAGAATAAATAGTTCAAGTAGGAACCACATGGAAAGAGTAAGGCCTTATTAGAAGGTAATTTTTTTTTCTTAATGACATTACGTCTGGGAAACTGCCATCAATACTGAGTTAATTAAAGTGCAGCAGGTAAATTCAATGATATTATAGAAACAGAAACAGACACGGAAAGAACAGAGTGACATTTGGGACAATGATTAAGAAACCAATAGGTGGTATAAATCATTTTACTACATTATTTTGCCCAGACAACATGTAAAAGCACTCTGCCGATCCATATAATATCGAAGGACAAAACAACAAAAAAGTAATAATGCTAAAAAAAAATTTTTGTTACAACAAAAACTGAAATGCAGGAATATTCATAGTAATTTCTTTATTGTTTTAATACTCATGATTTATCAGAATTCCAACATTGCAGTGTTTTTACTTGCTATTGAGTAATTTAGCCTTATGAGTAATTTAGACAAAGAAACGGGAATGTTTTAAACAGCAATCATGAATCAATATTAATTTTACTCTGTGCCTTTACCTGCAGTATACCAGTTACATAAACTACATATTTTCTGAAAAAGCTTTAAAAAATTATATTACATTTACATGTATTCATTAAACAGACATTGCAAAATAACCAAACAGGACATTAGTAGCATTTCTGGGTTAGTCTTCTCCTCCACAAATCATCTTCAAGCAATCACCGTAGTTGCCAGACACATCAGACTGAAATAAAAATGAGCAACGTCACTCATCTTAACATCAAATACAAAACTCATCATTTAAAATTAGTTTCATTTGCATGGAATATAGTGACACAGATATGGTCATTGTCAGATACGAAGAATGGATTATGTCAAATCCTCATTTGTGAATGTTATGATATCTTGAGGGCATGATTAAACTAATAAACCTGAGGATCAGGAAGTGGTGTACTAATAGGCTTCTAGCATATTTTAAAGAACAATGGCAGATGGCCTGAACTTATGCTAAAGTGTTTATACCATCAGTGGAGAATACTTACACTTATTTCCTTGTAGAGTGAACGCTGATAGAGCTTCTTGAATTCAGCTCTGATGTCCAGCATGTCAACCTCTCCACGGCTGACCATTACTCTGGTCAGAGTGGTTTCATCTGTACCAGCTCCCTGCAGGTTCACAAAAAACATTAGTGTTGTACAAACACAATGACAGGCAATAATGTGTTTCTATCTGTACCTTCATGCTTTTGTAGAGTTTTTCAGCAAAGTATGCAGGAGTACTCATCACACACTTTACTAGAAGAAAAAAAGTGTATTTGATTAAAAATATGTAGAGGTAAAAAAAAAAAATTAGCAAATACCAAATGCTTATTGTGTATTTGAATTCAGAATTAAAAATTTACCAATGGCAACCAGCAGGTCCTCCAATTTTCCAGACATTTCCTTCTCAATGCTCTTCTGCAAAGTCTTGCCACTGATGTTTTTATATTCCAATATTGCTGTAACATGACATGTCAAGTTATATTTAAAACAGTTGGCATTTCAGTTCCTGTGCGAAACACTTATTTTTAAATGTAAATGATTATGTTGGTACTTTGTCTCAGGTGAGGGATGCTCCTTTTACAGAGGATCTCAATGAACTTGGACTCATCAGTTCCCAGTCTCTTCTCGCCTGCATGATAGAGGGCCTGTGGAGGAAACAGAGAACATGTAGGTTCTCACATCTAATCATACATCATACATAACATCATCTTTGATACAGGTGAACTGGTTTTGGCTTGCTTTCTAAGATGAAGGGCTTAATTTTAGAAATAAAAAGGACAAAATCGTGAAATACTGAGATAAGGAGAAGCACAACATATACTGTATTTCCATACCACAGAATATATTTGTACTTAATCCTGCTAAAATCACAAGTTGAATTAAAAGTGATTATGTTCTATACCTTTGCATCCTCTCTAGCCTTGTCTGCATTCACATTGGTGCTTTCATCCCTCGCACCCTTACAATGAGAGACAAATAAAATATCATTAACTTCCCGAGCTGCCTTTATTACAATAAACTGCTATACATGAGTATTTAATTACCTCAGCAAGCAGAAGGATTGCTTTGCCAAAATCCCTGGAAACTTCTGTTTTTAAGTTCTGTATCAGCGTTTTCTTTGTTTCTATTTGGCAAAGGGAAGGCAATTATACATTTTTGTAATTTTCATATTTTGTTACTACAACAGATTTCTCATCTCACTCTCAGCATATGCTGCAGACAGCTCTTTGATTTGTTTATTTGTCCGTGAGGCAAGTATTTCTATCAGGATGTTGGTGTCCGTTCCAGCCCCCTGAAAAACAACCCATGAATGTATTAGGAAAATGCAAAAAAATAAAATAATATATATATATATATATATATATATATATATATATATATATATATGTGCATAACAAGCAAAATATGTTCATATTCATGTACAATATAGCTCAAATTTGTTCACGATTTAAAATGAAAAATTATGAAATATAACATACTTTCATTGCTTTGATTAGCCATTTGGCATCATTGAGTGCAGGCGGTCTGGCGAGGGCAACAAGCAGCTTTTCAAAATCGCCACTGGTGTCGCCTTTCAAGTCATTTACAAGAATCTATGGTCAGGACAGACAACTTAGGCAGATGTTCATCATATTATAATATCATTTTCATCAAATGAGTATCAGTGAGAGGACACAGCTTTACCCTCTTTGTGGTTTCTTCATATGCCTTTGAAATAGCCTGTTTCTGACTGCTGCTCCTGTGAGTCAGTATGTCTATCAGAGTCTTCTCAGTTGTACCTTGTACAGTATGAACGTACAGTATAAACTCATGTATACACAAAGAACACACATATTACATAATACATGCGTAACACACTACAGTACAGTACCTATGCCTTCAATTGCTTTACGGAGGGCTGCAACATCTTCACTGACGTTGAAGTTAGATTTGGCTTTAATGGTACCTCTCTCCCCTGGCTGAAGAAGAACGAGCAGTCAACCAACCAATCAATATTACAAAAAAAAAAAAAAAAGTTAAAAATTTGAGACAGCTAGTTACAGTCCAGTCTCTCGACACACACACAATCAAAGTTGTTCGTTTGTTTACCGCTGCTGTGAATGAAGCAGGAGCAGCATTCGCAACACTTTGCAAGTCTTCCTGCAACACAAGAAATTAATTAAATATAAAATAAACGCTTTTCAAATTCACTCTTTACTTAAATAACAGATATGACTGAATGTAGCTTTAAGATTTTACTTACCCACAGGTCTGCCATTTTTGATGAATTCTAGTGTGATAAAAGATTCATATATTTCAGTTCAGAATCCATAAGGTAGCCTACGTTTTTCATTTTCACTTTCTTTATATACACAAAGGTAAACAGATTTTAAAGACTCAGCGATAACAGAAAAATAAGCTTTTAGTGACTCCTGAGTGACTACAGCAATCACATTACCGCCCTCTCAATCTCTAATAGCCTATCTGCTCCGATTCTATATCAAAAGCAGAAGCGAAATTACGTTAATCAAACTAAGAAGACTTAACTCTGAAAACTACGATTTTATATATATCTTTTTTTTTTATTCAGGTTGCACTCACCTTTGCGATATAAATCCACACTGAACGTGTCCCTCTGTCCGGTTTAACTTCTCCTCACCTGCTTCCTCAGGGCGTGTGCGACATGATGTGTCATTTTCACAAAAGACATGCATTCTTACTGAGCCTCTCCCTTCATGAACATCCAACGCGCTGCTGTAATTTACCATTTGATTCAATAGGAAAATTGCACTTTATTTTCTTATTCTGTAGTGATCATGTAACCCCTATGAAGGCCATATCAGCTTTTAATATGATTGTAGCCTACATCTAAAACACACTAAAACGACTGATAGTACTTTCACGTGGTTTTAGGTTTTCTGGCAATGAATAAGATATTTTATACAAAAATGAGTAAAATTAAGCTGATAATACACTGAACAAAATTATAAAGGCAACTCTTTTGTTTTTGCCCCCATTTCTCATGAGCTAAACTCAAAGATCTAAGACTTTTTCTATGTATACAAAAGGCCTATTTCTCTCAAATATTGTTCACAAATCTGTCTAAATCTGTGTTAGTGAGCACTTCTCCTTTGCCGAGATAATTCATCCACCTAACAGGTGTGGCATATCGAGATGCTGATTAGACAGCATGATTATTGCACAGGTGTGCCTTAGGCTGGCCACAATAAAAGGCCACTCTAAAATGTGCAGTTTTATCACACAGCACAATGCCACAGATGTTGCAAGTTTTGAGGGAGCAGTTGACTGCAGGAATGTCCACCAGAGCTGCTGTCTGGGTGAATTGAACGTTCATTTCTTCACCATAAGCCATCTCCAAAGGCATTTCAGAGAATTTGGCAGAGATCCAACCGCCCACAACCGCAGACCACAATCATTTGCTCCATCCCCATTTTCACCTCCAAGATCATCGAGACAGCCACCCGGACAGCTACAACAATCGGCTTGTATAACTGTGTAATTTCTGCACAACCGTCAGGAAACGTCTGTGGGAACTGGCTGTGCTCGTCAGCCTCATCAACTTCGAATCTGACGTCGCTTCGTCAGAATCAATTGAGTGGGTAAACACTGATGGTGTCTGGCACTTTGGAGAGGTGTTCTCTGTATGGATGAATCCCGGCTTAACAGGCAGATGGCAGACAGCGTGTATGGCTGTGGGTGAGCGGCTATTGATGTCATGGTGGCGGGGTTAAGGCGATATGGTGGACAACGAACACAGGTGCATTTTATTGATGGCATTTTGAATGAGATATCAGTGACGGAGCCCATTGTTGTGCCATCTATCCACAACCATCACCATGTTGCAGCATGATAATGCACGTCCCATGTTGCAGTTGATCACACACCTGAAGCTGAAACATCCAGAAGATAGCCAGACACCACCTGAGATGCCCATTGAGCATGTTTGGGACGCTCTGGATCTGCGTATACGACAGCGTGTTCCAGTTTCTGCCAATATCCAGCAACTTCGCACAGCCATTGAAGAGGAGTGGACCAACATTCCACAGGCCACAATCAACAACCTGATCAACTCTGTGCGAAGGAGATGAGTTGCACTGCGTGAGGCAAATGGTGGTCACACCAGACACTGACTGGTTTTCGGACCCAAAACGGACTTTTTGCAAAAACGGTTCGAGACTTAGTAGCCTAATGAACAAAAAAAGCTGAAACCCTAATGGAGAGAAAAAAAAAACATTTTGTTGATTGGTGTTAAAATAACAGATGCTTTGGCATTTCAAGATTGACAGCAAATCTGTAGTGATTAAAACACTCTGCTGATGCACATAATGTATGAAGGACAAAAACACAAACAATGAATATTTTAAGTAGAACCAAAAGATGGAATTCCATAAAATACGCATATTTTAGTTTCTAATTTTAACATCCATGATTCATTAGCACAATTTTAATGTTTCATGTTTTCAAGTCATGTCTGCTGCTGCGAGGCACCATTAAGTCTCAAAAAGACAAAAACGAAAAGTATGTTTTAAACATCATAAATCAGTATGAATCTCACTCTATACCTTTATCTGCAGTAAACTGTAAATATAAGTGATATATTTCCTAAGACAGCTGGAAAAATGCTATTAATGAAACCATTTTATAAAATATCCCAAGGAGGTTGTTTTGTTAACAGGCTAGTCTTCTCCTCCACAGATCATCTTCAAGCAGTCACTGTAGCTGCCAGACACATCTGACTGAAATAAATAAACAGCAAAGTCACCCATAGTCATGATCACAGAGTCAATCAGTACAGACTGTGCCACAACATCAGATACAAGAACGAAGAGTGAAATCATTTGTGATTTTATGATATCTCAAGGGCATGATTCAACTAAACCTGAAGATTGCTGGACTCAGTATTTTAAAGAACAATGTCAGATGGCCTGAACCCTCAGTGGAGAATACTCACACTTATTTCAGATAACTAATTTCATATTTCTGGAATCAGCTCCATGTCCAGCATGTCAACTCCACGGCTGACCACATCTGCCATCAGATATTTCATCTGTACCAGCTCCCTGCAGGTTCACAAATAAACATCAGTGTTGTACAAACACAATGACAGGCAATAATGTGTTTCTATCTGTACCTTCATGCTTTTGTAGAGTTTTTCAGCAAAGTATGCAGGAGTACTCATCACACACTTTACTAGAAGAAAAGGTGTATTTGATTAAAAACATAGAAGAAAATTTTGCATCAAATTCCAAGTGATTTTTGTGTATGTGAATTTATAATGTATAAATACAAAATGACTGTACCAATGGCAACCAGCAGTTCCTCCAGATCTACAGATATTTCCTTCTCAATGCTCTTCTGCAAAGTCTTGCCACTGATGTTTTTATACTCCAATATTGCTGTAGGACAGCAATGTCAATTATATTCAAAACACACCTGCCATTTCAGTTTCTATGTGAAACTCTTTGAATATATTTGGATGATATATTTGGATGATTAAGTTGGTACTTTGTCTCAGGTGAGGGATGCTCCTTTTACAGAGGATCTCAATGAACTTAGACTCATCAGTTCCCAGTTTCTTTTCGCCTGCATGATAGAGGGCCTATGGAGGAAGCAGAGAACACATCTAATCATATAAATAACATCATCTTTAATTCATGTGAACTGGTTTTGACTTGCTGCCCACAATGAATGAATCAAGTGAATCAAGTGTAAGACTTAATTATTGGAATAAAAAGGAAAACATGGTAAAAGATTAAGGTAAGGAGGTGTTTATGTACATTTTCATTGTGACCAGCAAGATTAAATGAGGACTTTGTGAAATAGTATGCCTGTCTTGAGATGTTTTGATGCTTTTTTGATGAAAAACTTTTAAACACAACATATACAGGTCCTTCTCAAAAAATTAGCATATTGTGATAAAGTTCATTATTTTCTGTAATGTACTGATAAACATTAGACTTTCATATATTTTAGATTCATTACACAACTGGAAGTAGTTCAAGCCTTTTAATATTGATGATTTTTACATACAGTCGAAGAAACCAAAAAATTCCTATCTCAAAAAATTAGCATATCATGAAAAGGTTCTCTAAACGAGCTATTAACCTAATCATCTGAATCAACTAATTTAACTCTAAACACTCAAAAAGATTCCTGAGGGCTTTTAAAAACTCCCAGCCTGGTTCATTACTCAAAACCGCAATCATGGGTAAGACTGCCGACTTGACTGCTGTCCAGAAGGCCATCATTGACACTCTCAAGCAGCAGGTAAGACACAGAAAGAAATTTCTGAACGAATAGGCTGTTCCCAGAGTGCTGTATCAAGGCACCTCAGTGGGAAGTCTGTGGGAAGGAAAAAGTGTGGCAGAAAACGCTGCACAACGAGAAGAGGTGACCGGACCCTGAGGAAGATTGTGGAGAAGGACCGATTCCAGACCTGTGACTCATGCACAGGACTGAGGTCTGAGTAGAAACATCCAGAGCCACCGTGTACAGGCATGTGCAGGAAATGGGCTACAGGTGCCGCATTCCCCAGGTCAAGCCACTTTTGAAATGAAACAGCGGCAGAAGCGCCTGACCTGGGCTACAGAGAAGCAGCACTGGACTGTTGCTCAGTGGTCCAAAGTACTTTTTTCGGATGAAAGCAAATTTTGCATGTCATTCGGAAATCAAGGTGCCAGAGTCTGGAGGAAGACTTTCAGAGAGGGAAATGCCAAAATGCCTGAAGTCCAGTGTCATACCCACAGTCAGTGATGGTCTAAAAGCATGTCAGCTGCTGTGTTATCCACTGTGTCATCAAGGCATATCACAGCTAGCTATCAGGAGATTTTGAGCATTCTCATGCTTCCATCACAGCTGCAGTGAGATGAAGATTTCATTTTCAGACTCCACACCTGCTCACAGTGCCAAACCACTGGTAAATGGTTTACTGACCATGGTATTACTGTGCTCAATTGGCCTGCCAACTCTCCTGGACCTGAACCCCATAGAGAATCTGTGGGATATTGTGAAGAGAAAGCTGAGAGACGTACACCAACACTCATTGCTTTGCGCCACCACATCCTGGGCCTCCATACAACACTCCTCAGCAGTGCCACACAGGCTGATTGCCTCCACGCCTCGCATTGAAGCAGTCATTTCTGCAAAAGGATTCCCACCAAGTATTGAGCATAACTGAACATAATTATTTGAAGGTTGACTTTTTTTTTTTGTATTAAAAACACTTTTCTTTTATTGGTCGGATGAAATATGCTAATTTTTTGAGATAGGAATTTTGGGTTTTCATGAGCTGTATGCCAGAATCATCAATATTAAAACAATAAAAGGCTTGAACTACTTCAGTTGTGTGTAATGAATCTAAAATATATGAAAGTCTAATGTTTATCAGTACATTACAGAAAATAATGAACTTTATCACAATATGCTAATTTTTTGAGAAGGACCTGTACATTTATGCCACAGAATGATTTTTTTTTTTTTTAGTAAAACCTAATGAAAAAGGATCCTGATCTGTTATTACATAAAAGAGAACCTCAAGTTATGAAATGAGTTTTCTATACCTTTGCATCCTCTCTAGCCTTGTCTGCATTCACATTGGTGCTTTCATCCCTTGCACCCTTACAATGAGAGAGAAACATCATTAATTTCCAGAGCTGCCTTTATTACAATAAACTGCTATACATTTTTTTTTAGTTGCTTAAAAAGCCAAAAGACTAATAGGCTGTTTAATGGTAAGTTATATTAAGACAACATTTATCCAAGTCTTCCTGTTTTGTAAATAAGTTACCTTTAAAATATAAAATATTCAAGGCCAAACGCAAATGTATTAAATATTAAATTACACATACAACCAAAATGGACTAAAACAAATTATTTATTCTCCAAGTCATCCTGCAATACAAGACAAGTAAATTTGATTTAAGCAATGTTCTGCAATATCATTTTGGGAGTGCATACGTTTGCAAAATTTTACTTACCCACAAGTCTGACATTTTTAATTGGGAGGATTCTATAAACAAACACATTCACAGTTCAGATTCGATTAATTTCGATTTATTTCATCGATTACTAATGCATGATTTTTGTGGTTACACTCATGCAGGAGAATCTATTTCATTCACATTTACTTTTGCTTTCATTTTATAAAACCAAAGAAAAAAAAAGTGACTTCCCTCCAAAAATAATTTTAAAATACTCAACTATTTAAGTTTTGACCAGGTCTGTCGTATTATCACTGATTCCTGACTGACTGCAGCAATCAGTTTAAAGCATTCTCTCTGCCTTTAAAATATGCTGGCCATCAATTGTATACGTTATGTTAATTAAACGAACATTTATAATTAGTACTACCTACGGTTTTGTATACATTTAAGTCTTCTCTCTTGCCTTCGCGTTACAAAGTAATAGACGACGTGGCCCTCTGTCCGGTTTAACTTCTCACCTGCTTGCTTTTTCAGGGCGTGAGAGACATGAAGTCACGATCTCAAAAGGAATGCATTCTTACTGAGCCTCTCCCTTCTTTACTAACGAGCTGCTGACTTTCTACATAATTCAAAATTAATGTACTTTTATTTTTCTTCCAAATTACAACTAGGGTACTATTACTGTAACACATAACAATCATGTGAGGTGAAGCTGTCTTAGGATAAAACATTTTTTGCACACAAACTCTATATACCGAAACTCAAAGTCTCCTAAAATTGAAGCTGGTGATAGATTAAATAAACATACATTAAATTTGAGCAAAGTGTTCCACGCATTAGGAATAGGTTTATTCATTTTATTGCTAAAAAGGCACAAGTACAGGCATCATGTTTTTTACCATAAATGATAGCACCAAAAACTGATATCTCCAAAAATAGGCACTCACTTAGAAACACAGTAATGGACAAAATGGAATAAAATTCCAAATACAGAGAAATATGAGAGAGAGAGAGAGAGAGAGAGAGAGAGAATCATGAAGTAATAATTGTAGCATTTTCCACACTACACCCAGTGCTTTAAAGATTCTGGATATTCTTGATCAAAATCAGCACCATGTGACAAGTGATGACTTAATACAACAATACACAACATTTGAGTGAATAAACTATACAAACGATACAAACTATAGATGTGCCTTACTTAATACATGATGTGACATTAATACTAGACTAAATAATGCAGGATAACATGAGGTGGATAATCTTAAAAAAATGTGAAGATTTTTGGTAGTGTTTGGTTATATCAGTACAGACAGCAGTCATATAAAACAAAAATACATTTTGTTGTCCAGTGTTGTGAAATTATAAAGGCTACAGCATTTCAATGGAGTCAGTAGACTGACGACAAATCAATAGTGGTTATCAAATCTATGATCTATTTTCATACAATTCACCAAAACACTTGGTTTCTTGTTGACATGTACCAAAGGTTCACATGAACTAACAAACACATCACTTTGGGCAGTCTATTCGGATTTGGAATTAAATAAATCGCACTTGACAAATATCAGCATGGCACACTGGTGATCAGGCCAAAAGTAAATTACACAATGAGGCAGAGCATCAAAAGCCAAATCAAAATACAGGGACGACCATGTCATCCGGTAATTGCACTTAATAAACGTATTTACATCACTCACCCACTCCAAAGTGTTGGCACTTATCCTTCTATTAATACTTTCTTGTGTATTTACTGACAGGACAAAATAGCAGGTGCAGCGATACAAACTCTCCATTCATTTAAACAAAGTGGCTGAGCTACCACTGACCGTTGTATGATTCTTACATAGAGTGATGATTTAAAACTGAGATCTGATGACACCATTATGTGTTGTTCATTAATGTTTGAGGTAGCTCAGTTGTGAAATGATTTACACTGCATAGCTGGCAAACATACTTTCCCTTTTATCCTCATGGTCATACAAAAATACATTAACATCATGTCATTACAAATATTCATAGAAAATGTTTCTTTTTCTCATTAAATACTCTCTAGAAGGTCAGACTTCAGTGCCGTCATTCAGATTGTTGTGCAGTTTGACCTCCAGATTGACCTGTTTGACCTTGACCCCATTGACCTTATAGGTCTCTGGGTTCTTGAGGACGTTGACGTTTCTTACAGAGCAGTGCTTGCTGTTGAGGTTTTTCTCCAGGCGTTCTATACAGACCTCCACCTTTGTGTTCAGAGGATAATCCTCCATTGCCTTCACAGGCCTCTTTTTTATAACCCTGCGGCACTTTCTGACCATGAGGCAGAAGGCTAGTAGGACCAGGATGAGTAGGACGATGGCTGCCATGCCACCCCCAATGGATCCTCCCATCTGGGGATTGAAGGTGCCCGATGGTTCCACCTCGAGCTTCAAGGTCTTCATGTTGGTGCCATTCTTTACCTGGTCACCTTCATTGTCGTAGATCAGGGATTCATCCAGCATTAGATGACCTGAACGGTCCACCAGATCTCGGCGACTTCGTTTGAGCTCGTAGGTCACAGAGCGCTGGATTCTGGGAGCAGATATGGACTCGGGTCCAATAACGTAGATGACCTGGAGGTACCACTGGTGCCCTGCCTCAACCTAAAGAAGAGCAAATGCAAATAAGATTATAACCCCCCGAAAAAACCTTTATGTATATTAGAATCCCTTTATAATCTTGTCCTTTAGCCCAGTTCCCTATATGGCACACTGTCAGCCTGGCATCTTTTACTAAACAAACAGATCAAGGCACTTCCCCGAAGGGTACAACTGAATAGCTTTGGCTTTGACATTTGCCAGGATTTCTAATATGTGCCAAAGAGAAGGTCTGTTTAACAACTTGACTTTTTGGAGAAGCTTGCAGCCACTGACCTTATAAAGGGCATCCACCTTCATTGTGAAACCGTCTACACCTGGCATCGCAGACAAGGACTGGAGATCAGGAATATCAGATGCAAACTTGGCTTCAAATGGAACATCATGGAAGTAGCGATCGCAGACATCAGGCTGCTTCCGGTCCTATGTGAGACATTATTTACAATTATTACACAGCTCTCTGGAATACTTAATCCTGTGATCTGTTATTTGTACTGAATTTGAGCTAAAAATGGCCTCAGAGAACTCCAGTGTTAATATTATTGTAATACCGATGGCGTGTTTGTCTTGGTCAACTGTCTTTCTAAGAGGAAGCTTTAAGCTAATATACTTCACTGTTCAAAAGATTGGGGTCAATAATTTTTTTTAAAAGAAATTATTACTTTTAGTCAACGAGTATGCATGAAATTAACCAAAAGTGACAGAAAAGATTTTTTCATTGTAACAAAACATTTCTATTTCAAATAAATGCTGCTCTTTTGAACTTTCTATTCATGAAATAATCCTGAAAAAATGTATCATAGTTTCCACAAAAATAATAAGCAGCACAACTGTTTTCAATGTTGATATTAATAAGAAATGTTTCCTGAGTGCCAAAGTCAGCGTATTAAGCCTGAAATAAACTACGCGATTTTTGCCCCGATTTTCCAGTCTGAACAAGTTGATGCTAGTTGAGGAAAGTCAGAGCCAGTCTGCAGATTAGAGTTGACAGATTCCACAGAAAATCGCATAGTGTATGATGGTCACAGACTCCGATTTTTTAGCTTCAGACTTTGATTCTATCCAGTCGGAGGATATCAAACATGTTTGATATTTTCAGCCGATTTTAGAACACATATGTTTTAATTTGTCATGCGTCTCCTAGCAACAGGGCGCACGTTTCTGCGTGAGTTCCTTGCGATTGGAACAACTTTAAAGTCTGGTAGTGTACAATCTTCAGTCACGTAGTATATGATGCCCAGTTTTCCTTTGTCACTATTTACAAAGTCAGTAAGTGAATGATGCCTACTGTTTTAAAAATCTGTTCAGATTTTAAAAGTCGTGTAGTGTATTCCAGCCTTTAGAATGATTTCTGAAGGATCATGTGACACTGAAGACTAAAGTAATGGCTGCTGAATTATTCACTGAAATATTAGTTTAAAATATATTGAAATGGAACATGTTTAATTTAAGTTGTACTAATATTTCTACAGGGGCAGTCGTGGCCTAATGGATAGAGAGTTGGACTTGTAACCCGAAGGTCGTGGGTTCGAGTCTCAGGTCCGGCAGGGATTGTAGGTGGGGGGAGTGAATAACCAGCACTCTCTCAACCTTCAATACCACGACTGAGGTGAGACCCTTGAGCAAGGCACCGAACCCCCAACTGCTCCCCGGGCACCGCAGCATTGGCTGCCCACTGCTCCGGGTGTGTGTTCACTACTGTGTGCATGCACTTGGATGGGTTAAATGCAGAGCACAAATTCTGAGTATGGGTCACCATACTTGGCCACATACCACTTCCCCTTCCCTATTTCATAATATTACTGTTTTGTCTGTATTTTTTGGTCAAACATATGCAGCCTTCTTGAGCATGAGAAACATCTTTAAAAACATTAAAAAAAAACAAACATATAAACTCCAAACCTTTGAACGATAGTTTATATTTGAAATTCTTTTGTGAAAATGTACATTATCTCCTACTTAATTATTAACTGTTTTTGCGTTTTCATGATTCATTTTCATTGCATCTTTAAAATTCTCAGCTGTTAAATCATTATAGCTGTCAGTCTCAATATTAGTTCCAAGATACACAGTTTGATCTTCAAAACACTCCTTGAAAATTTCCATCCACAAAAGTATATCAGTTAAAACGTAACCACACTTAATGAATCTTGTTAGACTGGTTAAACTGGTCTGGACTTGTTACAATAGACACCTACCAGAAGCAGGAACCTGTGTTTGAGGTGCTTGTTCGGTTGAATGCAGCCATACTGAGGGCCTTCGTTGTACAGAGTGCCTGTGGGGTCGAAGAAGGGCACATAGCCATCCCGTCCTGTACACAAATATACTTTCTCCAGCTGCAGCTTATAGGCCGAATTCAAGTTCTGGTCAGGATTCCACAGCACTCTGCCAAACAGTGTTTGACCTGCATTTTATCAAACAATGAATGAGTGAAAGCATAATAGAGGCGGTAATTTTTTTTTTTTCATTACTTTGCTAATTTTACCCATTGAAAAGGCTCCTTTATAGTCCATCTCAGCAACAGACATGTCTGCCAGAGCAGGATCCATTAGAAAGACTTTCTCATTATTGCAAAGCTGGAACTCAGTATTCAGAGAGTAGACTACAGGAACAGGGCGGTTCGTCTGCTGGAAGGCGATGGGCAGCAGGAATCTATGGATTGAAATAGACTGTTACAAGCCCTTGCATGTTGTTGAATATTCTTGTTGACTCACACAAACAGTCTGCACCTGATGAAACCTGTAAAACGAGTCTACTAAAAGTGGATGACAACTGCAGTATCATTCAAGCCTGCTGGCTCTGCTCAGCAAAAACCTTTCCAATGCAAAAAGTCATTTAAGTGTCCTCCAGGAGTTATCAATGGAAAAGCACCATGGTAACATACTTCTCTGGAGCGTGGGCCGTGCAGGAAAGAGGCTTGTCCCCAGAGTCAATCCATGCCTGGGTTGGCTGTACTGTGCAGGGGATGAGGAAGACTGTGTACTCCCCAGAGTAGTCTTTCCTAGAGCACAACAGAAAGCACACGGTCAGTGGCATTAAAATGGTTACGCTTCCTTAATGTGACAAGATTAGACTTCACGCTGCTAACCTGCTGTAGGAGCTTGTGGCTCTCCAGAGCTGATAGGGTGAATCAAAGGACTGTGCGCTCCACATCAGCTGCAGGTCAAATTCGATGCCTCCCAGGTGATCTGGAGCCATCAGATGAGATTTCTGCCCAGGGAGGGTGTGATGTTCAGGGACAAACTGGCCTAGAGTGAGAGGAAAGTTTCATCAGTCAAAAACGTATTTGGACACTTATGCCACACTTCAAAATGCCTCATGGTTGGATATTCTAATGCAGAAATGCTGAAACGATGTTTTATGATTGTTATTATTATTAATAGTTTAAACTGTAATTATAAAAAATAAAGACCGAAATATATTACTGTTGTGAAGCACAATTGTATATCAATAATAATGATCATTTTATTTTATAAATCATTTCTTAAATTCTTCAATTTCAAATGTCTCAAACTTTTAACATTTAAATTATCTAGCTTTGTTTTTTTTTTGTTTTTTGTTTTGGAATACTGGTTAAATGTTATAAACTTCTGTCTACAAGAGCACTGGGAATTATGCGATTGTGCAAATAAAGTAAACTTAGAATATGAAAACACCGGCTCACGAGTTGCTCATGTGTAAACAAACACAATGCCACTGTTCACGTTGAAACCCATAATGCGTCAGATTATATACTTTTTAATGAAATCTCAGGCTTTGATTTACTGTTATTTACCTTTTTGATTCACACAAAGCTATTATGCCATTTTTATTCTATTTTAATTAATTGTGCAGATGCGTTTATTTATTTATTTATTTATTTCAATTTAACATTTGATTTAATTAATTATTAACTATTCATCAACTCACAAAGCCCCTGCAGTTCCTTAATGAACCCTGGTTTGGGAAATCCTGTTCTAATGCAATGACATACATGCATTTTTAAGGGTAAATAGTCTCCAAATACAATTTTTAAGGTCTCCAGGTAAAAACATCAGGTTATGTTCATAAACAAAAAGAATGCTAAAAATAGAAGTTACAGACCTCTAAACTTGGCATGGGTTTTGAACTCAATCACCAGTCGTCCATCATCCCTAATGAAGATCCGAATGATCTGTAATCTAGCTGACAGCACGCTGTCTGTCTGGATGCCTAGAGTAAAGAAATGTTCATAAGCAATCAGTTAACATCAGCTGCAACACAGTTAGGTGATGACAGCACGTTATACAACAGATTGTGCTTGAGTATGTCCAGTTTCTTTGGGGCTAAATGTACCTGTTCTCCACAAGACTGTGTCGTAGAAGAAAGAAAACTCCATCTCTGTGTGGTGCTCCAGGGAGGCCCATCCACGAGGAGCCGTCACATAGATGTAGGACACGTAGAGCGGCACCTGCACCGTCAGGAACGACTGAGCCGAGTCTCTGACCTGCAAAAAGGCACCCAAATTGCTAAATTTGCCACAACAGATTTTGTCTAGACAAGAATATTTATACATCATTTGTGCTGGGATGCAAATCATGTGTTCACACAAACCTGAAAGTCAGCAGTTACTGATCCTCCACATACATCAATAAGCTCCGTCATGTCATAATATGCATCAAATGTCCATATGCAGCTTTTCAGATTGAGATGCTTGTATAGCTGGATGGTTCTAGGTTCTCGAACACTGGGGTTGAACTGGTATGGACGGTCATATCCGGGACCCAGGGATATGCTGTCATACAACACATCATCCAAGAAGCCGGTTTCTGGGGGAGAATTTACAACATATTTTCAGAGTTGAAACATATGATTACTAATTGTCCTAAAAATCTGCAATATTATTAATATTTAATTGAATTTAAACTGAATTCCAAGATGATTCCAATAATTCTACATAAAAAGAATAGGCAATTTTGCCAACTAAGTCATGTAGAACATCCACCTTATGTTTCAATGCAGAAGTAAACTTTCCTGTGAATGCACAAGACTTCCAATTCATTAGCCAGTATAGCCACTATAGATAAATAACAAAGTGCAGTAAATAGTAAAACTAATTGCATTACAAACCAGTGTATTTATGGTTGCGATACTACATTAAAATAATATAACAACAAAACCCAGTTTTTTTATATAAAGTGGCATAACGGACTGTTTTTGTACAGCTAAAATAACTGGAAGCAGCTGACACAAGAATACTTGCACATTCAAGCTGTCCACAAAAACAAGGTGGATAAAACAGGTTTGTATCTGCTGTCCCTGCTTTGATCTGATCTGATCTGATCTGATCTAGCATGGTGCTTCTCTCACCAGAGATGCCATGCAGGTCTTTAAGTGTGACCAGGTTTGAGCAGACATGCTGCTGACGGTAAATAGACTCGGAAAGCAGGAAGTGTAGGTTATGCAGAGGCATGGTGGACACCAGTGGAAGCATTCCATCCTGATGAGGGATCTGCACCGAGATATGGATCCTGTTCAGAGAAAAAAAGTATTACTCACTTGATAAAATGCTGTTTTCTTCTTTGAAGTACTGAACCTAGGCTGCAATATGTGTTATTTTGAATCTGCAGTTGTCTAACAGTTTTATTTTTTGCTGTTCCTTCAAACGTATAAATTCATTTTGATCCTGCTTTGCCCAGAGGCAAAATTCATCTAGTGCTCTACAAAACTTACAGCTGCAGTTTCAGTTGAAAAATGTTTTCAAAACCTGTTTCTCAGAACTCCACTGGGATCTGTCTGAGTTAAGACTTCTATGTCTGTATTCAATCATTTGCTTACAAAAAAGTCTCTCCTGACCTGTTTGGATGCTCTTTGTGTTTGACATCCAGGTATTTTAGAGTGGCAATAAAGGACTGGGCCTGAAAGCCTCGAGCGGTTCCTGTGGTGACGGGAGTGTGGCATATTGATCCCTCAGTGCCAATAGTGACTATGTTGCTCCTCAGTGGAGTTCCCAGGTGCCCGGCTTTATCTCTGGCCTGAGCTACACAACGCACATGGAAACGTCTGCTGAAATAGATACTGTCCAGGGCCTGTGAAGAGAAAAATATTTATTTAACCACAGGAACCCAAGATAAAAAGTGAAAATACTTCTAGATTATATTACACAGAAACATTTTAAATATGCCAAACCACATGGCTGATTGCACTATTGGAAGTTTTAGTTAACAGCTAGATTAAAAGCACTGTCGGAAATATTCAATATTTAGTACCAGACTTAATATCAGACTGACCATGTGATTGACTGTGGTGTAAGGTGTGTTATCCGTCACTGTCTCAAAGGGTGAGCGTGCTCCGCTGGTGTCTGTGGGAGTTGCAACCTCCCAGCTAAAGTGGACTGAGGTCTGATTGATGCCTGCCTCCTCACAGCGCTCTCTCATGACTGAGTATTTGGGGTAATGGGGGTCACAGGGAGTCACGCAGACCAGAGGATATCCAGGAGATGGAGATTTCTTACTGCCTTCTTTAGTGACCTCCTGGACGTAGTCATAGTCTGACAGAGACACCACCTGTGAGGAGAGAATGATGTCCACATGAAGCCAAACTGCATGATTCAATCAAAAAAGAGTTGTGAGATCTTACAGCTCTCACTGAATCTAATATTAAACAGAAAAATAACTTTTTAAATTTATTATAACTGATTATAAAAAATGTTCAATGATAGTGGAATAATATACTGATTTCTACAGGGACTTTTGTCAAATCTATGCAATGATTTCATTTGTTTGTAACAATAATGTAGGCTAATGTCTTAAATTACCTAAATTTCATTTCTCAGGAAAACGATATGGGGAAAAAGTTGGGGTCAGTAAAATTTTTTGACACTGTAAATTCAGCTTTGCCATGACAGGAATAAATTACTTTATAATAAATTAAAATATTATATATAGTTTTTTTTTGCTTTTAATAACATATAACAATAATTCTTACGAGCCTTATGAATGGTAGTGTATGTGATTTTATTAATATGATGCAATTTTTTTTTAACTGACAAGTAGATTTTTATTTACTAAATCTCAGCCCTACAAGCATCTACTGTCTTTCTCTTACAATGGGTGGTGCTGGAAGGATGAGACTTCCTGCAGCTTCCTGATCTAAGATGGTGACTGTGGCCATGGTGATCTCTCCAAGCACGGCTTCAACAGGGTCGTCTGGACCAAGAACCAACGAGAAAGATTCATGCCACTCTCTGTCCTCATTGGACAGGATCTCTACCTTAAACAGGAAGTGGTCCACACCTGAAAAGTCATTACAACAGAATTATCAGATTAGAATTAAAGTATAGCCTTACAAATCAAAAAAATTAAAAATAAATATACTTACCAGGGCTGAACTTAAGGACTCGACTCTTGGGGTTATAGTCTACACCTGATTGAGCTGATCCATCCCTTGTGCTGCATCTGATCTTGGAGGTACGGTCAAGGTCTCCTTTACGGATTACCTTGATATTCAAAACCTCAATTCCATCTGGACCAGGGGGCTCACGAACTTGGTATGAAGCTTGTTCAAATTCAATCGTAGGAGCTAAAAAGCATGATGTGCACATTTTTACATTTATGCATTTGGCAGATAATTTTATGCAGAGCAACTTACAGTGCATTCAGGCCATACATTTTACTTTCTTTGAAAACGTGAATTTGTTTAAACCTTTTATGTTTAAGATTGTGTGTTAAGCAACAAGCTAACTACTCACCATCTTCATCATTTGTGATGGTCACAGTCACAATGTCGTTGACTCCAATCATGGCTCCAATCCAGTGGTCACCCTGTGGGCTTCCAAGGTGGACCTGGAACTCCTCTTCTGGCTCAAACACAGAGTCATCTTGGATCAATATGGTACAATTCTTCACCTGCCAATCAGAAACAAGAGCCTTTAAAATTCTTTGTCTGGTATTGTGCAAAAACTTCCATACAGAGACCATATGAAAACAATACCATATCATAAAATGACTCTGTTCCACTCTGCTGACCAAATTCACAGAAGTTTGGTGAGGTGATTAAAAATGAATCATGGACAAAAAGAAACCATACCTTTTCCCCTTTTTGGAAAGTGATCCTGGAATCATCTGCATTTCTCCTCTCCTCAAAGTCATCCATCACCATAGCAGACATTGTGCGTGTGAAACAACGGACGGAAGATTTATAGGACAGATCTCCTGTCCTAAAAATGGGGATGTGCAGAACACCATCTTTTTCCTTCACCGTATATGTCAGCTTGTCAAACTCCATGCTAGGTACTGTAAAAAGAAAGCACTGACTCCATAAATATGTTTATATAATATTACATGTTTGTTAATTCACAGTGATTAAGACTGTAATGGTCAAGTAAACGCACTGTCTTGGGTGGTGTCAGTGATGTAGACAGAGGCTTCATATGGTTCAATCAGGACCGCTCCATTGGGAGAACTAAGAAACACGATGAAAGACTCCTTCCCTTCGATTGTAGGGTTCTGAATGTCATCCATTATGGTCAAACTACATGTCTAGAAGAGAGTAAACATGAGGTCTGTAAACACCAGTCGTCTTACAGATGTCAGAACACATATGAGAACAGTCTAGTTTTATTACCTCTTCGGTCTTGCCTGGTCTAAACTCCACCTTTTTGGAACTTGGGATGTAGTCAACACCAGGCGTAGCTGAATCTTGTTCAGCAGGACGTGTGGCACACCACACAGAAGCAACTGAGGAAAGATCACTGCCATGCCGCAAAACAGGGATTTCAATGGTGCCTGTGGGAAAATACCTCAGACTATCAATATTGTGTAAGTATTGGACAAATACTTAAAAAAAAAAAACAACATAAAAACACATCCGTACAAAGATTTGCGGTTAGTAATATTATTTTTTGAAAGAAGTTAATATTTTTATTGTGCAAGGATGCATTAACTTGATCAAATTTGACAGTAAAGACATTTCTAATGTTACAAAAGATTTCTATACCAAATAAATGCTGTTTTGAACTTTTTATGCATCAAACAATCCTGAAAAAAAATGCATCACTGCTTCTCACAAAAATATATTATTGTGGAAATATTAATAATATTAAGCAGCACAACTGTTTGAATTGTATTTTTGTTTTTGAATTGTTCTTATTGCACTCCATCCTTATAATAATAAAAACTAATGTTTAAAATCTCCACCATTCAATTTGTTAATGAAACTGTTTAAATGATTTTTGGAATTTCAAAATTACCTTTGTTTATATTTCAATCTCCAAACTAATAAATTAACCACCACGTTTTACAACAAAACTGACACAGATGAAACTATCTTTAAAAACCGAACTGCACCAACCTGCATCTTCACTGAAGGTGAAGGACGCGTTGCCCAGGAAGACAGTGGAGGCATCATTTGGCCCGTCTATTATGACTTTAGCCACAGTGACATCACCCATCCGTGCATTGTCCGAGGCGTCTGACAGCACCAGCTCAAACTCCTCAGAGAGTTCATACTCGCTGTCATCAATCAGCTTTACGTCACAGGTAGACATGCTCACACCTGGGCCAAAGATGACTCTGTTGTCACTGCTCATGCCACGGGTCTTGTAGTCAGAGCCGGACTCGAGAGCATGCAGACTGCTGCCCCGGGCTGACTTAGACACAGTGTAGCAGAGGGCTGAGACTGTGCTGCTGGTGTCACCTAATTAAAACACAAGAGATAACCCATGATGATGAAGATGATTAATATAAAAATAAAGCTAAATTGTAGTCCTACCATCAATACACTATTTGTTTTACGGTAGTGTGTACATATTAACTTTCACTGAGTGATCTTCCTAGGATCTCAGAATAAAGCAAGTTTTTATGGATTAACCATGTGAAGGGCAATTTAGTTGAGCCATTTGTACATTTATACATGTTAAAGGGACAGTTCACCCAAAAATGAAAATTATGTTATTAATTACTCACCCTCATGTCGTTCCAAACCCGCAAGACCTTAGCTTCAGAACATATGTTAAGATATTTTTGGTGAAATCTGAGAGCTTTCTGACCCTGCATAGACAGCAATGCAACTGACATGTTCAAAGCGTACAACAATGCATATGTGTGGTACTCTCCTGAACGTGCGGCGAAAACTGACACGGAAGAGAAGAAATTGTTAAATAAAGTCATTATTTTTGTTTTCTTACGGTTCTGTTTTCTTAAGGTTGAACCACTGATGTCACATGGACTATTTTAATGATGTCCATATGATCTTTCTGGCCTTGAACATGGTAGTTGCGTTGCTATCTACGGAGGGTCAGAAAACTCTTGGATTTCATCAAAAATATCTTAATTTGTGTTATGAAAATGAACAAAGGTCTTACGGGTTTGGAACGACATGAGAGTGAGTAATTAATGACATAATTTTCATTTTTGGGTGAACTATCTCTTTAAAGGAATGTTCCAGCTTAAATATTTAAAAAAAACAATTTTAAAATTCTGGTCAATAAAATAAAAAATATTTTCATATTATGCCGGTTGACCCGACAAATTGCTGATATCATTAAAAATAGGATTTACAACATATGCATATGCAGATCTATTAAATTTGTATTATTTTTATTTTTTTTGTAGAAATTAGTTCCACTGACCCTTTCTCTCAACAGGAGCAAAGATAAAGCCTGTGCTCTCATTGACGTGGTAAGTCTTCTTATCAAACTGCAGGGTGGGTTCATCCTCCGTGTCATTGATATTGACTTTAGCGCGGGTCACTGACCCCAGCAGGGCATATACTGGCATACTCAGTTCCACATTAAAGCTCTCAATGTTCTCAAAGACCTGGTCATCGTTGATCACTATGGTGCACACCTTGGTGTCTTCTCTCTCATCAAACTGAACCTAAGGAACCACATTAAAGAGCATTTGAATGTTGTTGACTTAATCTATCAAATCAAAGAGAATTTGAGTATTATAGAAAAAAACACTTTGAAATAATATAGAATACATTAAAACATACTTGTCCAGCATACTCAACATAGTCCTGTTGTCCGGCCCGAGAGCCCATGCTGGAGGTGGAGGTGGCCGTGCCTTGCTCAGTACGACACAGCACAATAGCATACTGGTTCAGATTACCAGTCCTCTTCACTGTGACCGACACGGTTCCATCTTTTTCACTAACATTGTAGCTGCAGACAGAAGACACACATTAAGGAAAATGAGTTTCGTTAATTTGTAATATAAACAGGTTGATTGGATGAAAACTTCATCTAGAACTGAGGCAGCCGCACCTCTTGTGCTCAAAGCTGATAAGAGACCACTGAATGTGGAACACGTTGTCAGTGACGATGTTGGGTTTGCTGTCCTTCACAAGGAACCTGAAGTTGTCCATGGTCTCCTGAACATTGTCCTCACTCAGAACGTATCGGATAAGGCCCAGGTTTATGTCAGCTGCAAGATTACAATTAAGATTACATACTACATATGTACTAGAAGAATTTGATGCAGGCGTACTTAGTAGGTAACACCATGTGCACACTAAAAAACTGAAGCTTGATGTCCTGCACACATTTAGAGCCACGGTTTTTAGTTTTTGTACAAAACGAATAAAAGACTATGTGTGTCAAGATCATTCTCCTCCCCTGCTGTGGTTATTATCCCAAAATGTATTCTCATACTAATTCGATGCCAGAGTTGATTCTTAAAAACAGGTCAGGAAAACCAAACAAAAAGACAGCGGGCAACGTAGGCAGCAGTTTGATGTTTTTTTGGCTATAGTCAGAGCATATCTAATTTGTTGTGGATTAAAACAAGCCTGTGTCTATCGGTTGACTATTCTCTGGGAGGTTTTGTCACAAAATAGCTTCAGCCTCGTAGTGTGCTCTTGGCTTTGGGAGGTGTCAGTAATACCTTGCGTGAAAGAGGTAATAGGTTTGCCAGGATTGAGTTTACTCTCCAGGAAGCCGTGTTTAGTTTCTGTGGTGATTTCATAAATCAGCTGTCCATCATCTGTGTCCGGATCAATAGTGAGAAGCTCTTTCTTGGTGATCAGATTGGTGGCCTAGAATTCCATTTCACATCAAAATGCCATTCAGTACTTTGGTATGGAAGTGAATAAATTCAATCACTTTTGCACCAATGCAAAACAATGCCAGTAGGAGGCAGAAATGAGCTCTTATTATTGAGCTCTTATGTGATTATAAATACAAAACAGTGACCTTATTTTCCATGTACTCCAGCCACTGCAGGCCGAGGTTGGTGACAATACGAGGGGTCCCGTCGTCAACTGGTAAAATATCAATTTTGAACTTTTGTGGAGCAGCGGTGACAACCTGAAACAAAGGATATTATTTGACACGTACACACAATGTAAACCCTCCTGGCTGATACAAATCCTGTTTCATGTATTTCCATAGTAGTAATTGCCAACAATGCTCACTTTAATATCCATTCAATCCCAGATCAAATATATTTAAATTCTAATGTGAAGTCAAGCTTTCTAAAGTGCTGAGTAATAGTGTTCTTAGCCTTCCTGATTAAACAGTCATAGGGCTGCTTTTTTGTCATCTTATGACAAGACGAGGTGTCCCTTTTTCAATGTCCACTGAAAGACCATTTACCTCCCAGAGCAACTGACAGCCAGCTGACGCAGCTAGAACAAGAAAAAGCGACTGCTGATGGATGGAGTTATTATGATGGAAGGAGAGAGAGTAAGAGTTGACATGTTGCCTAAATGACTACATTAAGCAAACGGACAGGATAGCTTTAGGTGATTCATATGGTAATATATATTCATGTCTTTATAGATATAAAGAAATGAACAATATTCAAATGCAAAAATGTTTGTGTGCATACACTATCAGAAGAAGGGGTGCAATTTACTAATGTTTTTATATATAAGTTTATTATGCTCAACAAGACTATATTTACTTGATTAAAATGACAGAAAAACTGTAATATTGTGAAATATTACAATTTAAAATAACTTCCATTTTAACATACTTTAAAAATGGAATTAATGAAATCCATTGCTCTAGTCTTCAGTGTCACATGATCCTAAAAAATCATTCTAAAATGGTTATCCGGTTCTCAAAAATTTGGTGCTTTGTGGAAAACGTGATACACTTACTGATTAATTAAAATGTCAAAAGAACAGCATTTTTTGAAATAGAAATCTTTTGTTTCATTATAAATGTCTACTGCCACACTTGATCAATTGAATGTATCTCACTGATAACATATTTCTTTCAAAAATAGTATACTGGTCTCATTTCTTGATTTTGAACAGTAGCGTATACTGTTGAGACCTGTCAACTGCAATTTCATATTAAATTGTGTAAATTAGAATTACTACAGACTAACCTGTAGCAGTTTTTTGGTTGCGAAATATGAAAGGATATATGTAGCTTTTACATGTACAAATCATTTCTACAAGGAGATCACCCAGCAGCTCTCAGTTTCCCAAAGAAGACAAGCAGGGAAAGCAGAGGTTGTTTTTGGAAAAGCTGTTAGTAAGGCCAGCAGGGGGTGCTGTGTGGGTCATAATGTCACAGTATAATGACGGGGCCACTATGCTTTAAAAAGGCACTGTCCTTCAGATAACATGTTAATCTGAAGTCATGACTCTCTGTGGTCATTAAAAATTCCTAGGGTGCTTTCGAAAAGAGTAGAGGTATAACCCTAGCCAAAAGAGGGCCATTTTCTCTCTAAATCATCTATTTGGAGGACATTTTCAGAAATATGGCTCTCTACATACAGCTATTGCTACAACACTGATGACAATTGGACACATGGAGAAACTCAAATAACACAGGAAGTTTACTGACCTCTTTTCCACCCTCTTCGATGATGAAGAACATGTTGGTACCATCACCAACAGTGAAGGTGAATCGGTCTTTGAGGGAGTTACTCCCGTCATGGTTGTAACTGATGCGGTTCTGATAGATGTCGTCCATAGTGAAGGTGTTGGTCTGGCGGTAATGCTGACCATTACTTGTGCGCTCAATGGTCCCGTGTCGAGGAGCCTGCACGATAGTGAACGTAACAGAGTCCTCCTAACAGAGAATTTAAGGAAGAGAGATAGTCAAACAGGTGTGAAATGAAGTGAAATTGCCAGTAAGAAGTACATGAGGACTGATTTTTAATGCAACGGATGTCACCTGTGTGCAATATATAAGTGAAAACGTAAGTCAATCCAGGGGACAGTAATTTTCCTCTTGCTCGAAGTGTTCTGTAATCACTCTGGGTTTTCCATTTCCATCTCCTCACTCACATCTAGTCTACTTACATTAGTGTTTAGGGTCACAGCAAGGATGCATTAAACTGATCAAGTGACAGTAAAAACAATGTTACAAAAGAGTTCTATTTCAAAATAAATTATGTCCTTTTATTAACTTATTATTCATCCAAGAATCCTAAAAAATGTATGGCAGTTTCCACAAAAAATATTAAGCAGCACAACTGTTTCAACATTCAATAATAAACAATAATAAACAGTTTCTTGAGCACCAAATCAGCACAGAATGATTTCTGAAGGATCATGTCACAAAGCCTCGACATTACATGGATAAATCACACTTTAAAATATATTAAAATAAATTTTTTTTTTTTTTAATTGCAATGATATTTCATAATGATACTACTTTTTACTGTACTTTTGACCAATAACTGCAGCCTTGGAGAGGATACTGTAAAAAACAAAAAATCTTTCTGACCCCAAACGGTAGTTCCTTTTTATGTCCATCCATTTTTTGTGTCAGGAATTTGTTTCTCTCAACGCTTCTTTTTAAATTCTTTAACAAATCTTTGGTCATCCCTCGCGTTCACACTCATTTCATGTTCATGATGGTCGTTTTTACAATAATAGTTAACAAATTCCATCATTCTGACCTCTAATAGCCTGTTAAATACAAAGGTCATTTCTTGCTGACATGTAATAATAGTTAAAGTGTAATGCTTTTGATGGTGTAAGAGAACATTAATGCTCTGACTTCCAAAAAGAAAGAGGAAAAAAAAAAGCTCCAGGCAAAACCATGCCATTTCATTATAGTAAATTCGCATAGAACCCCATTACAGTAACGTTAAATATACAGTCCATTTAAAAAAACTAACGTACGACATTTAAATCCTACGCAACAAGCTTTGATGTAAATCTATACGTTTGTTCATTTTTTGAATGTTTTATAAATAATACATGAAGCACAACCACGGCATAACTGAAAGCACAGTTGGAGTAAACATATAGGCGATACCTCTGTGTCAGCATCAGTAGCCTTCAGCTCAAACTCAGTGATGGTCTTCCTCACCCCCTCCTGCACCCTCATCCCTGGCACCTGCAGGACGGGCAGAGAGTCGTCCACCGGCCGGATGGTGATGTAGAATGTCTTTGAAATCTGAAGGACAACAGAATAACAGTAATGAAATAATTAAATGCACACAGTGCTCAGTAATTGAATCCAGATAGGAGCTCAATTGTTCTGTTGCACACAATCTAATTTCCCTCTAAATAAGTTAATGCAATTATCCTATCAGCGTTAAATGTAGAGAAACAGATAGACCATAAAGAAAAGTGGTTTTAAATCATCGACAGCTAAAGTGAATTAGAAAAGAAAAACATCCTCAGTTAAAGTACGAAGAGAACATAGAAAATCTGTACATTAAAGGTGTACTTAGCAATTAAAAAAAGTTTTAATCCTAAAGCATGATTAAATCACATGAGGTGACTCCAGCCATATCAATAGCCTAAGAAAAGCTGTTTTATTTGACATTGGAGCAGGGCCGTGCAGAGACCTTTGGAGGGGCAGGTGCTCAAAGTATAAAAGGGGCACATGGAACACGGATTTTAATAAGGCTATGCTCCTTGCTGATATGTGTATCGAAATGGATGCTTCTGTGTTGATACAGCAGCAAATACCATGACGCAGGTTTGAAAAAGAAACAGAACAGAAAAGACCATTTTAAGTTTACATGTTAAAAACATTTTTTGCACCTCTTAATTACTCTGGAATGATATTATTATTATTATTATTATTGTTGTTGTTGTTGAGTTTACAGGGTATGGTGGTTTTGCTGTTGTAAACACTACTGTTGTTGTTGTAGAAAAAAATATTCCTGTCTTATTTAAAATAGAATTCTATTCTAATCCTGTTCTGAATTTATTCATTTTTTGAATGATAATGATTATAAAAACAGGATTGATGATAAGTATAATTTGGAGGACGAGAAAATCAGTACAAGCCTGTTTTACCAGTGTTGTGATAATTATTTTTAAGGCACTCTACGTTTTTTAAATAAATACTGAATTAATAATAGTTCAAAGTATGAATAGTTTTTAGTCAGATAACATAAAAAAGACAAGACACCTCGAAGCGCTTTAAACTTTTCACAATTAAGCAGCAAGAACGAAAGAGAACAAGCACCTTTGTTTTTATTGCTGTGCTGTAGAACTATGTTAGCTGCATTTTTAATACTTAATATAAATTTTAATAAAATGTAAATTCGTCCCCTGCACTTTACTCAAGCTCGAGCAGGTGTTTTCACATAGAGGTTTCTAGATTTAAATCTAGATTTAAATTAAAAGAGAAATGACCTGACGTTTTATTCGTATCCAAAATGAGGAGATATGAATATCAGGAGAGCTGAACACTCTCGTGCAGTGCATGTTTCGTTCATACTCGAAGCCAGAGGGCGCTCTAGCGCAGAAACTTTTGACGTGCACTGCAGGAATTTCCTAAACTCACACGGCTATCGCTGTAGATGAGCTGAATAAAAAGCAGAAACGTTTTTACTGATGAAACGTGAAGACAATAAACACACGATTGCGAAAATATTTGGTTTATGTGTGTTTTTCAAGTTATCTTCAGGTAATAAATAAATAAACTATATGAAAAATGCAGTACTGATTGACATATCATTTAGTATAGAAACTATAAAATATATTTCCTGAATTATGCTGTGATAAAAATGGGAAAAGGGTGTTTGTAGTAGCCTTTATAAACTAATCATAAAATTGTCATTAGGAAAACATTGAACAAAAATATTGTAGCCCCTTGCTGCAGCTAACCTTGATTCCACAGGCTACACACAGCAATATAAACAACAGCTGTGCATGATCTCTTCACGCCGTTCTCGTAAAATAATAATAATTCAATAATATAAGTTTTGAAGTACACCACTCCGCTGAGAACTCCACTTACTGGCAGCCGCGGACGTTACTGAAGGCATCCTAAAGGCGTGTCTGAACGTGAGGGATCGTCCCGGATGAAATCGTCAGGTGAAAGGTCATCATGTGGATAATTTAATTTACGGCTAAACTATTATTAACTAATTTTACTAATAGTTAGATTGGGCAGGCCTTCACAAAAGGGCGTTTAATTACAAAAAAAAAAAAAAAAAAAAATTGCCTTGACAAAAGGGCACTTTGGGCATCAAGGGGAAAAGGGGCAGGTGCTCAAGCACCCACCGCCCCCCCCTCTGCACGTGCCTGCATTGGAGTGGGGCCAATGAATAATAATCACATTATTTGTGTAACCACACTATTACTGGACACATTTGCTTATGGGATAAATTAATCATGGCTAAGTGTGTCTAAAGCATTTCTACAGTGGCATTGGTATCAGAAAGTATTGCTTCTGCATCCATGCCACTAGGTGTCAGTATAAGTCTAAAGCAACTGCCATATGAACTAATGCAGCATTAATAAAAATGCACCTTTAATTGAGCAGCACAATGCAAACCCAAAATGTATTTGCACATCATTTTCCATTCAAAATGACAGAAGAGTGTTTCCCGCTGAGAGAAAAGCCCATTGTAGGATAACTGTGTGTTCATCTCTTTCAGACACTCACTAGGCAGCCTGTGTTTATTCAAGCTCTTTCGGCCCTAATTAGTGTGTGTGTGGGCGTGTATGTGTTTGTAATGGAAAGAAAAGAGGTGAAAGGAAGAGAGTATGAAAAGGGCGAGAGGGAGGGGTGAGATTACTGTGGGAGGAAGTGTGTGTGCTCAGTATGTGTGGAATGAGAAATAGAAAGCGAAGGGTGGGCATGTACGTGTTTATATCAATGTTAGTTACCGTGAAGGATGAGTGTGTCTAATCACTTTTTATAACAACAATTTGTTCAGCTGAAAAATTACATGAATTTCAAATTGTTTTAGTATTAATTTTGTGTCTCTTTTACAGCAGCCACTATTATTTTAACATTACTTATATACTATTAAATGATACTTTGAATTAGCTTTCATGTTATATTTTTTAATTAAAATTAAGATGAATTTTTTCTTTGAATATTTTAATATTCAATGATATATTATTTTTAATTTAATTTAATTTAATTTAATTTAATTATTTCAGTCCAATAATTTAAAAATATATATTTTTAACACTGAGCAATACCTGAGCTGGAGGTACTCCACAAATATATTTATATAGTTACAGACATTTGGACCCCACTGAATGTGTGTGTGTGTGTGTGTGTGTGTGTGTGTATGCACCTCATTGCCTCCATCAGATACAGTGAAGGTAAAGTCATCAGAGTGTATCTCCTCTTCACTGGTATGAACATACTGAATGTTGCGGGAGGCCAGGTCAGCCTGGGTAAACGTGCTGATTCGTGTTCCTGCAACGACATCAAACAGAGAAAAACTCTCCAGTGACCAGCAGCCCAGCACTTCCTATACTGCCTTTGCTATTAAATAATAATGTAAACTCACTTGCCACCATTAAAAATATCCCACAGGTCAAGTGAAATGGATGAATAAAACATGCACTACTGCAGAACTCCCATTGTAATGCAATCTGGCCATCACCAAGAGGGACAGAAAGGAAAATAAAAACTGATCTTCACCCATGAAACCTTCTTACATGATGCCCTGGTAGAGATCTATAGGCTAGATCCCATCTAATGAGTTCTCAGTCTTCATTTGAACATGATTGTGTTTAGATATAAAACATACTATTTATCTTTCACGCAAGGCCTGAACATCGCTTGGCAGTTGCGGGCAGCTTTTATAAATGTACTGCTCTGCTGAACAGCCCATACAGAACCAGGACTGCAGACTATAAATATATATTATGATCTCTCAGGCTCTTCATATTAAATCTTCCATAGACACACCAATAACAGTGATGCTGTAGTATGTGTATTTGCGGATGAACTGAGATATGTATTTATTCTAGCACTGCACGTGATTGTAAGTGTGTGAATACAGGCTAATATGGAGTGACACTTACCCAGTGTTCAGCAGTCCCACACTTCATATACTGCACATACTTTAAAATAATAATGTAAACTCCGCCACCATTAACAAAACTCCATGGATTAACTAAAACGGCACTTTACAGGCTAAGATGTAACGTTTTAGAAGCTACTTTTGAACTGTTCCGTGCCAAGCTACAAGCTATCCATAATTTAGTTAAACTACTCTTTTGACACCACAAGCTACAAATAAAAAGTACCTAATGCATTGAAGTTACTTAAGGGGGCAACATCCGTTTATATGTAGAACCAGGGCAGATGCTCTGCCCTTTTTACTGGGACACAAGCCCCAGTGAAATACCACTGTGCCCCAGTAAAACATGACGGTGGAGATTATTTTGTACTGACCCAAGAACTATTTTCCTTCATCATTTTTCAGCAGTTTTGTTGTGTGCGTCAGCAATCATGTCAGCTGTTTAGAATCAGAACTAGTGATTCCTAAATTTGCCAACGAATCACTCTTTTGAGTAAATCGGTCAAATCGGTTTGCAAAATCACTGATAATATTTTGGGTAATTAATCTCAATTAGGCTGATAGCATTGAACTAACAATATAATATTATAATAATAATATATTACACAAAAAAGAAAACTTATTACAATGATTTAACTGACCCTAATTTATAGAACAAGTTTACTTAACTGTATTAAGAGTGACGAAAATTGTTTATTACTATACGCTGCTGCTAGTTGGAAGCTGAGTTACTGTTTTGTTACGGAATAATTTAATTCTACTTTTGATTAGTCACTCCCAACAAATACGGAGGATGTTTGTCTGTACCTGGTTTGCTGGAATGTTCTAGATGGCCAAGCTGAGGCTGTTTGGTGATTCGGTAAATGAGTTCATCTGGTTCACTGTCCTGATCTGTAGATGAGAGCTGCAGTGTTGTGATCTTCTTCAAGGTGTTCTCATCCATAACCAAACCCTTATTAACCACCACTGTGGGAGGAAGTCTGTCCTCTGAGAGAGAGAGAGAGAGAGAGAGAGAGAGAGAGAGAGAAAAAAGATGAGGATGTACTAAAATAACTTTCTTCTAACATTCCTGAACATGAATCTTTCCATGTCCTAAAATAACTTCTTGGCTCACCTAGAACGCTAATGAAGAAAGACTGGTCAATGACTCTGTTTCCCTCGGGATCTTCCAAGTTGAATTTAAAAGAGAAGCTGCCTCCACTTTCTCCCTTTTCATGAATGTATTCCACATGTCCTGACAGACGAGGCGCAAAACCACATGAGACAATGCATCTCTGCTTAGAAATTCCCTGTGGATGATTATGTATGAGAGAGAGAGAGAGGAAGAAAACCTTTGTTGATGTCATCCTGGGTGAAGCTGGTGACAGGTCCTTTGACAGATATCTGGGCCTTGTTTCTGCCCGTATTCTTCAGCAGGGATCCCACGCTCAGGTCTTTAGTGAGGGTGAACCGCAGCTTAAGGTTATCTGAATCTATGTCCGTCCCTTTTAGATGCTGCTCTGTGATCTTTGATGAGGAACCTGCCAGGAGGAATGAGCAACGGTAACAGAAATGATACAGGCATTTAAGTTATTTATTAACATCAGCTCAATCTAACTAGATATGAAATTCAATTATTCATGTCAACTGTTTCAACTGGTGCACTGTAAGTAAGATCTGTTTGGACTGGATTACTGCAGTGGTTCTCAGAGTGTAAGGTGCTTCTCTAGTTCACAAAGAAGTCTGGCAGAGAGAGATTATAAATGCATAATGCCATCATTTCGGTCTGGTTCTCACACAAAGCTGTTAAATGGCTTCAGAAGACTTTTATGTGCTTCTTTTATGTGACTTTTATGTGCTTCTCATCCCTCTCCTTTTGTGTTCCACAGATGAAAAAAATACAGGTTTGAAATTATATGAATCTGAGTGAATGATGAATTTTAATTTTTGAGTGAGCTATTCCTCTAAAATGGCTTCAGGAATGCATTATCGAGCTTTATTATTTATTAATTTATTTTTGGATATTTTAAGAGTCATTATCAATAATTCTAATGTTCTGTAACAAAATCATAAAGAAAATCACAGAACAATGTGACCTACTGACAAAAAACATTTCTTACAATGAACAGTTTAACTTTTTATTATTTAACAAAGCAGTGAAAGCTGAAAGAACATTGCAATTTTCATTGTTTTTGTCATTCAATAAAAAGTCAAAATAATAAAATAAATGAATTAAACTTTAAACATTTTTTGTTACTTTTATGTTAAATTATGTGTGTTTTTCCTTATTTTTTTTATTCTTTGGACACAAGTAAGCAATAAATAAATGTAAATTATTTAGATGCTATTTTTTTTATTATTTACTATTAAGTACAGACATTTGTATAGGGAAGCAAGGGATGCAATGGATTTTTTGTTTTAAATGGGAACACTGGCAACTCATTTTAGAAGCAGTTAAGAAACTAAATATTTATTTTGTACACAACTATGTCTGATATAATGACGACTACTAAAAATAAGCAATCTAACCAATCAGGGATGTTTGGAATGTGTGCAAGGACAATGTAACGTATTTGTATCTTGACCTGCTGCAATCTGTAGTCCTCTGTTGATTGTGACTCTAGGGCCTTCTCTCTTCCTAATATCCATGCTGAACTCTAGACGTCCGGTCTCTGTGTATATGCCATCTGTTACTGAAAACTGGATCTCGTCAGTCCCAGAGCCACGTCCGCCTGGTGTATAGACCAGCAGCTCATCTAGAACATCCTGGTAAGTGAAGGTGGATCCTTGCTGAAGAATCCTTCCATTCTCAAAAGGCTGAGAGTAGAACTGCCTTCTGCGTAGCTTTCCTTTTGAAACACATACAGAAACATTGCAAAGAAATGAACATTGATGTTACCTTCCTTCACATTTTTCCATCAAACACAGCATAAACACATATAAAATGAAAATCTCATTTGAAATAAATGTGCACTTGACCTCTAATGGTCGCTTGATGTAATTTTTTGTATAACTGCACAGCTGTCATAACACTCTGACGCGGTGATTGTATTTCAGTTCTGTCAGCTCCATCCCTCACTTGCGACTCCTAATAAAACTGCTGTGAACACCTTGACACGCATCCATAAAAGTTTAACCAATGAAGCTCTGTGGGTCATGGCCTTTCCACCGACTCTCTAGTCAAAGGCAGAGGCACAATGACAAGAACATCAATCAGCCACACAGGAGCCAGCCGGAGCGGTAATGTGGCAAATAATGGATGTTTTCTAAAGGCTGGCCATGAATGAGCGACAGACTGGGGAATGGAGTGGGCATATGAAGAGAAATGGAGAGAGAAAGACAGCCACTGACCGTATGAAGGCTTCTTGATGAGGGTAAAGAGAAGCTCATTTTCAGGTGTGTCCTGGTCCAGCACATTCAGGGAGGAGTTAGTAATGACCACACCGGAGTTCTCCTCCACTTGGATGATGTTCACTGAGATAACTGGGACTCTGTCCTCCTTGGTGTGCTGTAAACAACATCAAATAACATCTCATATATAAACCTGACAAGTTGGGAAAGAGAGACAGGAAAGAGAGGGGAATCTGGACATGATGCAGACTAGCTTTGAATCTGCATCCAGGTGAGCCAGCGGCTCCAACTACTTTTGAGATACTGCTAAATGAAAAAAATCAAATTATCTGTACATCATCTAAAGTAACAGCAAAAGGGATTCTGAAAATGTATTCTGGAAACCATTCATTAAAAGAAACACCATCCAGTTTTAAGCCCAAAGAATCATTTTTTAAATGTGACCCTGGACCACAAAACCAGCCTTAAGTCGCTGGAGTATATTTGTAGCAATAGCCAAAAATACATTGTATGGGTCAAAATGATCCATTTTTCTTTTATGCCAAAAATCATTAGGATATTAAGTAAAGATCATGTTCCATGAAGATATTTTGTAAATTTCCTACCATAAATATATTAAAACTTAATTTTTGATTAGTAATACGCATTGTTAAGAACTTCATTTGGACAATTTTTTCGAATTGTGCGTACTTTGTACATTCAGCTCGCATATTCGCCTTTTTTCCGCTAATTTTGTTTGTCCACAAGGTGGCAAAACTAGCTTAGACAAAGAACACTGAAGACAACAACAACAATAGACGTCCACTTTGAGGAGCGTTTATATGAGGGGGTTAAAAGAAACCCAAAAACTCTAACAACAGTTTTAAAGACATTGGACAATGAAGAAACCTTTTTAGTGCAAATGTGTTGACAGCCTGTGTTAACACTATCAAGTGGACTACAAGTTTGGCTGTACGCAATAAAGTTTCACAACAAAATTAAAATATACTTTTTGGCTTTAGTGTTTCATTTATACCTGGATGTCTATGGTGATATCAAAAGCCTCAGTTTGACTTGATCCATCACTGATGTAAAAGCTGAAGACATCCTGGCGGATGTTGGCTTGGCGGATGTTTTGAACGTAGAAGATATGGTCTGAGGTGAGGTCTTCTATAGTGAAAGGGACCTCGGGGCTGATCACGCGAGATTCACCAATCGCTGCTGGACACAAAGAACACATCTCAATGGGTTGAACAAACAACTCTTTGTTCTGGAGACTGCATTTTACTGGGAATAACATTTCTGAGCCTAATATCCAAACAGCTGATCTCAAAAACAACAAACAAGCGACTTTCTAGACAAAACACAAGAGTGACTGTCAGTTACAAGACAAGAAATCGCTAATATTTATAAATGAATGGCTGTGAGGACCAAAAACAAACCCAAAATCATGAAAATAAAACAAATGTTTTCTTAAAGTAGATACATCAAAGCAGACATCAGAGTTTGTGTCTGTTTTGGATGAAAAACTCAATTTTGTACAACTGTCGTTGGGTGTTTATGTTCCACCATGATCTGCATCTCCTTTCATCTTCCCCACTCAAACAGGAAGCCTGAATAAAGATCACTGCTTCAATCTGAATTTCACAGATCTACAAATCTCTATTACAGCAAATGAGCGCTCTCCTCATGAATAAAATTACGCCATCAGCAACTGCTGAAAAAAAAAATTTTCTGCCCTTAAGTGACTGGGAAAAGGAAGCTAACAATCTAAGATATATTACACATAAAGACAGCTAAGAGATTTACCTTGTTTTGTGTTCTCAATGAAACCATACTTTGGTCGGCTGATCAGCCACACCAGGAGGTCCTTTCTGGGTGTGTCTGGATCAGATGCAATAATGTGATTGGCTGAGAGCTGGACTCTCCCTCCTTCTTGAACCTATCCACAGGAAACACCATAAAGAGTTTGGAAAGGCTGAACGAATCAGATCTAAAACTATTTGACTGGTGAAGTGGGAACTGTTCTCACCTTAATACCGCTGCGGACGGTGACAACTGGTGGCTGTCTCTGGGTAGACGTGATGGTGATAGTGAACATTTGGTTCTCCAAACGATTGTTCTCACCATCATAGACGACAAAGTGGAAAATATCAGTGACAGGCTGGTTACCCGTTTCGAAGGATGTAACATACCTTTAAAAACAACAACAAGATTTTTCACACTATTTTCAACATTCTTCAAATGCTGAATAAAAAAGAGCTGCCGCACATTTTAAAAAATTGCAGAAAACATAAGGCACATGTTCCATCTGACAAACCACAAGAGGATAACAGTCAAACATGGGCAAGGATATAATTGCCTGAGAGAACTGTTTCATATTTCACCATTTCTCAGCAGGGCTCAACAATTTAAAGCAATTAAAGAAGCTTGTGTTGTAATGCATGTCGAGTCTCCCCAAGCATTTCAACTCACCATACATTTTACATGCCTCATTTATATTAACTTGAGCTGAACTAGGAAGGACACATTAATACTGGTAATGATGTAAAAAACACATTGAGAAGGACCAGACCACATATTCAAAATAATATGAAAATGCAGTAGAATTGTGGTAAAAATGAAAGCAATATTATTTAAATTCAATTATCGTAAAATAAATAAAAGAGAGCTGCTAAGAATATAAAATACATCAGATGCAGGCAGGATTTTTATAGAACTAAAACCATAAAAAAAGCTTAAATAAAATAAACTTGAAATAATCATAAAAAATAAACTTTACTAAAAATAAAAATTATTAAAACTTTAACAAAAATTCAAAAAATATTTTAAAAATAAAATTAATTCAAAATATTAATAAAAACTATAATAGTATCTTAATGATACTAAAATGCAGGATGCAGGGTGTTTACCTGATTTTGTGGTTGTTGATGTCCTCCATTGTAAAGGAGGAATATTCACTAAGTTCCTCATGGTCTGTTTCAGCCTTGGTTTTGGTGAGGATCCCATACATCGGTACAGAAACTAACTGCACAAAAATTGTCTCATCGGGAGATTTATCATCCTACAAGACATTGACAGTTATATTGTAATCAACCAATTTTAACTTTTATTTTCAGTTACAGTCAGAACATGTCATTCCTTACCATATAAGCTAACTGTGAACGTCTAATGATGGTACTGCTCTTTTCCGCCACCTCCATTGACAGCAGGGCCTTAAGGTCACGTTTGGGTGCGTCACCTTTGACCTCCGACACCAAGACCTGCACCGTGATGGAGGTCATGGAGATCCCATCCGTCACAGAGAACATCATGGAGTCCTCCTCAGTGGTGAGACCCGCATGCTCATACTGCAGAACATTCCTGGTGACGTCACTGGAGGTGAAGGTGTCCCCTGAGGTGAAGGATAAATAAACTAAAGCAACTGAAGCCAGAAAATAAGATAAAAAAGAACACACTAGGGAGAACCAAAAATGTTGTACCTACCGTTGACCATCTGGACCTGGGAGCCAAGGTCCACTCTCAGGAGGGTCCCGTGTAGGGGCCCCTCCACCAGCTCAAACTCTAGGTCTTCAGGGGCCGTATCAGCATCCGTCACTGCTAACTGTCGTCCACCTATATGACACAGAAACAAACCAACGCAAGATTAAAAGGTGCAAATCGTTTGTTGCGCTGACACCTAGTGGTGTGGATGTAGAAAAAGTTTTCAAGAAATGCGCTATTTGCACTAAAACATCTGTTTTTTCAATGCCAAAAATATGCATTAAAAAGTGAGCATTAGTCATGCCATCCTAATCACTTTTGAACATGATTTAAAACATTTTTCAAAAGAACTAATTAGTTCTTTATGTGTAAAACTTTTTTAATGAGGTACAAAACTTTTTAATGACACTGACTGGGCCTTTAAAATACTTATTCATTCACACTAATTACTTTCTAGCACTTAAGCCAATACACGTGTCCTTACCCACTGGTGCCCTGCCGCCGAGACTGACCTCCAGCACTGGATCCAGAATCTGAAAGACTGGCGGCTGCTGATGATTGGCCAGCAGCAGAATAGCAAAGTCCATCTCTGGAGTAGTGTGCTCTCCATCAGAAACTGACATAAAAGAGGGAATAGGAATAAGTCACACATGCACAAGAACACTGTTGACCTTCAGGCCAGTTCTGTCTTCTGCACTTCAGCTCCATACAGCACAGATGAATGAATGCAGCTTAGACACAGGAAGAATGAATCAGACAAAGAGAGCGAAAGAAAACAGAAAGACCTATAAAGACATCTTACATCATCTCATCCTCCAGAGACTGAATTTTTGATGTGAAATACAGGTATAACTTGGCATATACAACTATGCAACATTTGCAATAATATTATTTTTTCATAAATGTCAGCAAAGAAAGATCCATTTGATAAATGTCGAAATCAGTCTTTTAGCTGCTGTAACCTTCAGAGCTCAAGTAGTTATGTGACATGTATATATTTGTGCTTGTGAAAATTTGTAACCATGGTTTCCTAGTATTCTCCAACTTAACACTTACTGTCTGTGAGGTAGCTCAAGTGTAGGACTAGGCTTAAGCCTAGTCCTAGACTAAAATCTAAGTCTGAGCTGTTTCAACTGAAATAAACTTGCTCTGACTGATCTTAAAATATATCAGTGCCTTTGTTTTGCCTCGAGATGCACACCAGTAATGTTTTTTTTCTAAGTACGTTTATAAAAATTTCATAAATGTCCTAATTGAACTATGGCCTAATCCTGGTTTAGTTTAAGCCCTGGCTGTGAAACCGGGCCTTAATATTTAGTCTTAACATTGCTTAACAGGACAGCTTCTCTTTGGTGACATACTGCACGCAAGACTTCTCCAAACATTTAGTCTGCTTAAACCTGCCCCTGCAAGCTCACATTCACCTGCCTCCACTTTTGAATACGCATGACCACCTTAAACCCATTGCAAAATCTGGACGGGTAAAATCTTTCACCCTCGCGTGAAATTCTTGATTACTGTAATTTCGCCCACAAAATTTGCAGAAATATGGTAAATGTGACTGCACATTTAGCTGTTTTTGTATTTTTATAAATGTTCTAGTTTAAAGAAGAAATATAAGAAATGAGTTTGAAAATCCCCTATTGATTTACACCAAAGACTATAGAATACCCAAGACATGTCACTCGTATAGTTTTGAATGGGGAAAAATGCAACGCTCAATATGGCCGCTCAATCACAGGAAGCCCCGCCTTCTGAATGAAAGAGCCAATCGCTAATCGGTAAAGTCAGCGCGTCACTGCAGCTGCCGTTAGAAGTCCCGGTTGCTATAGAAACAGTCAAGGTTCTGAGACGCGTGCTCAGGACTGCGCATGCGCACTGGCTGATCTAGCCTGAAAAATAAGCTTTTTATAACACTATTTGAGCAAAAGAAACAACATTTTTGACACAGTTGTTGTCCGATTTCATTGGTATTTTCAAATATGAAATTTAATCGTAAGCTTAGTGAACAGTTTTGGAGAATTTGATGTTTCCCCATACAAAGAGATAGGAGCTGCTCTTGGATGCCCGAGAGGCGTTTCAAAGATGGCCGCCGAGTGACATGACTTGTCTTAAAGAGACTTTGTTTACACTGCATTAAATATGTAACTGTCAGGAATGCTAAAACAGTCATATTTGCATAGTGAATTGTGAATGGTCTTGTCTTTCTTGCATTTATGTACAGCAATCATCGACAACCTCCTTGTCTACTTATTTTAGTGATTCTACTGTGCATTTGAAAACAAAATACAGTTTGAGTGTCAAAACAACTGCAGAGTGGTTTTACATTTCCCAAAAGAGGAAAAGGAATAAAACAGAACAGTGGTGATTTGGTATTAAAAAAGGATAATTCATATTCATTTATGATGATTTTACAAATAGCAAGAAAAACTAGTACTAACTATTTTTTGTAAGGGTAGACGCAAAGAAGTTGTTTTCAAAATCAAAGTTACAAATTACATATTTTAAATGTAAATGAGACAAAACAAAGACCTTGTTCCTGTCAGAACAATGAAAAAAGAATAAAATGAAAACAGAATATTAGAATTTAAACTGTGCATGTTAACAGATAACAGCTGAGCTGAGATTCTCGTTCTCATGTTTTATGACACTGTTGTTGTTTTCCTTCAGTTGAGTATGTATAAGTTAGGAATAAAAAGCTCCTTTAGCATCGACTTCTGATGCTGCTGTTCTTCTACAGTCTATTCTTACTCTCCATCCATTACTAAAAGCACTAAAAGGAGTTTGTCTGCCCTACAGTGCCCTGTTTCCATCCAGACACAGAAGGGCATATGAGCAGTCACAGCTCTGATTCATGGGCACTGCGAGAAGAAGATGGATGCCCAGTCGTATCCTGCTGTCAGGTGGAATAAAGCATATGGATGGACATCAGATAGAGAGAGGGAATTATATTCCCTCTTTGGAAGAGAAGGTCCCATAAATAAATAACAGCAACCCACCAGGGAATGTGGGATCAGAGGCACAGAGGGATCTGTCTATGGTGTTTCAGAGGAAGAAATGAATTTGGGGTTTGCTGGAAGCATGTAAGGTAAGGGAGAATAAAGCAGAGTCACGGGGGGTTACAGAGGCCAAAAGTGATTATACTGTATACCTGTGAAATGGAGGCTCACTGATTCTGGTAGACCTGCAGGAATGAAACAGCGTTAGTGGTTACTTTCACAATCAACTGCTAACAAATCACAATAATTAGAGTGGCGGGTGAAAGGTTATTTCATATTTAAACAGTTAAGCTGGAGAGGTGAGTTTTACAGACTTATGCATCGCTAACAACATCTAAGATGTTGGGCTTGACAGCTCAGAAGCACCAATTAGTATCAGATTAGTACTAAATCAACAGTGTGCTGGAATATTCTCTAATTAACTTCCCACACAAACTGTACACATTTCAAATTAATGAACGTGTCGTTATACTACTACGTGCTACTATTGTTACATCCATTGCAGAGCACTGTAAAAAACTGCAATTGAAAAATATTTAGGGACTACATTTTCTAGTTGACTCAAAAGATCTGTAAATGAATGAATGTGGTTGCGCTCAAAACTTGCACTCAGGTTTGGAGTTAGAAAGATTAATAGAATTTAATCAAAGATACAGTAAAAACAGAAATATTGTGGATTGTGTAACGGTTACATTGTGAATGCAATTTAAAGTAACTGTTTTTTATTTTAATATTATGTAATTTATTGCTATGATTGTCTTGAGTATCACATAATTCTTCAGAAATCATTCTAATATGCTGATTTTGTGCTCAAGAAACATTTGTTTCATGTAATAACACAAAGACTAACCTGTAAATGAGTACTGATAAAGCTCCTGAAGGTGGGAAGGGGCTTGTGGGGGTCTGTAGATAATTTTGCCACTGTCTACATCAGCCTGGGTGAAGAGACGCACATGATGGTAAGGTCTGTCTCTGTGCTCCAGCGTACCTGAAAGAGGAGAGTGACATTATTATATTATTATTAATATAACAATCAGTTCCGTATTAGAAGCTTAGAAATGAAATGAAATAGAGATTGTGGGATGAACTGAGTTTATTATGCTTATGCATAATTTACACATTTACACATATATATCTCAATGGCGACGTTTTTATTAAAACAGATGAAGATTTCTTGTGCATAAATGAAAAAATATTCATGAGCTACGTCACAACCAGCATTTTTTAAAATGTTTTTTCTATAGTGAGAGAAGGTTTATAACTATTCATTGACTGTTATTTAATCCAAATTAAACGTCTAATCCACAAAAGGATATGAAACATCTGTGACATTGAGCAACTACATATGAAGTTTCTCATAATGACCTGAAATGTCTACCCTTCCATTAAAGTCTAGGCAAGTTTCACCTTTGAAATCCTCTACTCTCTATTTAATGGTACAAAAAGGAGAACAAAACAAAACTATCAGGCTTCCATTATGCCTGTAAGTGTCCTACTCCTCACCCCTATGACAATAATGGAGGTTTAGTTACCGTGGCCTGAGGTAAGCGCTTTGGTGATGTTGTAGACAAGCTTGTCGCTGGGCGTCTCAGAGTCAGTGAAGGAGAGAGCAGACGGAGATATCACAGTCACGCGATCTTCCAGTGCCTGCACACACACACACACACACACAGCCAAAAACATTTACAATGATGAAGGCAAAAAAGTTTGGAGATCATATGGATCTTAGACTGTCAAACTCACCAAGGCTGCATTTCTTTTAAAAAAAAACATATTGTAAAATATTACTACAATTTAAAATAAGTGTTTTCTATTTTTTAGAATGTAATTTATTCCTTCCAAAATTTCAGCAACCATCATTACAGTCTTTTTTTTTTTTTAGAATAGCATTTATTTAAAATATAATTTTTTGTAACAATGTAAACAATTTAATGTGTCCTTGCAAAATAAAAGTATTAAAGGGATACTTCACCTACCTATTTTTTTTGATGAAAAGATTTAAATAGTAATGTATACCCTATATTTCTCACCATCAAACTGGGGAATGAGAAAGTATTTTAACAGGAAAAACAAAACACACCTGACTAAGAAGTAGTTTCGGTTAAAAAACAGGTTCAGTAGCCTGACTGTTAACTAAAATCTAACAAGACAGAATTATTCAGTCTTTTTATGCCCTGCTGTTTGAATCTTACAGTGATCTGCAGGTCGGCTCCAGGCGAGAGCTGAGGCAGGCCGGGGGTCTGAGGCATCACTCCTATAGTGAAGGTCTGCGTATCACCCAGAGTCTCTGGATAGACCTCACTTGAAACCTGTCAGCAAAAGCACACACACCCATGCATGAATAGACGTTTATAAATTAAACAAAAACCTCCGTGTACACGCACATGTTCCCACTAGAAAATATAATCTGTCTCAAAAACTAATTTAAACATTTCTGAGACAATAATTGGCCATCATTAACGTACTACATAACCAAAATCACTCTCAATATACATATTATTTTTGAGGTATTTAATTAAATCTGTCATCAATTCTAATACAACTTTATTTCAACAGTGACTTCTTGAGCAGACACCTAACAAATAGGCTGAAGCACTTCATGGTCACAAAAACACCCCTGAGGATATAACTAAACTGTGTCGAACCATTAAAACTCAAATCTTATTTAATGAAGTCGGTGGCGCAGGGTGCAACCTCAGGCAAGACGAGAAGAGAAAAGAACAAATAAGAAGAGAAAGCTATTTTCTTGAGGATGACAAAAAAAAAACTGTTGTGTCAAGAGACATTAGGGGTTTAAGCTGATGAATTAAATGTGATTGAATGTCCTTTAATGCTGCTTACACTGATTTGAAACTGGATTTGAAGACAAATTAGCTCATTTATACCCAAGTAATGCAGTGAGGCTGGTGAAGGAGAAGTAGGACAGGTGGACAAATTGGCCTAAGAGTGTGAAACAGAGTTGAAGTAAAATGGAGCAAATAGTCCACTAGTGCAAGAGAGGAACAATGTGTTTATCTCCCTAAGAGGTCTGTACTTGTTTCGTGCATCACTTTTAACAGGAGATACGCTGATCTAAAAGTCTGATGTTGTGTGTGTGAGAGAGAAAGAAAATTTCTGTTCAAAAGTCTGGGGTTGGGAGGATTTTTTATTGTGTTTTTGAAAGAAATTTTGTGCATTCATTTTATCAAAAATACACCAAAACTGTAGTACTGTGAAATATTATTTCAATTTACTGCAATAAATATTTTTACAAAATTTATTAACCTCAAACTTTTGTCTGGTGCTTTGAGCACAGAAAAGAGTTTAACAGTGACTGCTGGATGTGTGTTTGATGAAAGTGGGCCAATCTGATTTGTTTTAAGTGGGCCAATCAACAAAAAACACCCTAATGAAATGGAGTAACACAAAGAATTATTTCTAACCACCCAGAAGTCAAGTGACACTTATGGCTCTGCAAACTGAGCCGAAGGGCTCTTGTCAACACGACAGTATTTGCCTTAGGTTAAATTTAATGCTCACAGTGTGTGCCTCACCTGAAACTGAAAAGTGTCTCTCTGTGTCCCCGATCCATAATGTCTGTACCAGACAGTCCCTTCATTAACATCTTGCTGTGTAAATGAGCTGGTTGGTGTGGTATCCTGGCTATCTGGGAAGGACTGCCATGCCTCCACAGGACCATCAGCGGGCATAGACACCAGCACAATCTCTCCTAGACACATAAACATAAAGAAGCATTTTACCTTTTTATGTTTATGGCATTGAAATGAGTTTAGAAAGAAAGACAGACATTGAGTAAAGAATGCTGGAGACAGATGATGATGGTACCGTATTTGGGCTGTCCGCTCTCAGAATGAATGGTGTACAAGATTTCAGAGTCACTGGATCCTTGGAACTGAGCATTGAGGCACTTCTTAGACAGCTGCACCATTCCTCCCTCCTTCACCCAAGTCTTGAGCACTGAACGCAGGTGAGGAGTCAAGCCAACCTACAGGGAAACCATAATGCACCATTAGGATTAATGGCATGTTTATTTCAAACTATAACAGCTTGTACCTTATAATAAAGTTAAGGTTATACACTACAATTCAAAGGTTTGGGGTTGGAAAGGTTTTTTAAATGTTTTTGAAAGTTGTCCCTTCCTCTCACCAAGGCTGCATTTGCGTGATGAAAAAATAGTAAAAATGGTAATATTGTGAATTATTATTAATTCAAACAACTGTTTTCTATTTTAATATATTTTAAAGGGGTCATATGATGTGATTTCAAGTTTTTCTTTCTCTTTGGAGTGTTACAAGCTGTTTGTGCATAGATAAGGTCCCTGAAGTTGCAAAGACTAAAGTCTCAAAACCAAAGAGATATTCTTTATAAAAGTTAAGACTCTGCCACGCCCCCCTAAAACGGCTCGTTCAAACACGCCCCCACATGTCTACGTCACGATGTAGGGAGATTTTCATAACACCGCCCAAATGTATACGCAATGAAAAAAGGCGGAACTGTTATTCTCGCTGTAGTGTTGGAGATGCTGTTTCATTTTGAAAGCAAAACTACTTTGTTTAGGCTTCCAAAAGAGGACACAACTAGAAATCAGTGGTTAAGTTGTATTTACAAGGCTGTTCCAGAGCAGTACAACGCAAATATTCGAGTGTGTGCAGCACATTTTACGGAGGACTATTTCCTGAACCTGGAAGCTACAATGCCAGCTGTGCACAAAGGCTGTTTCTATAAAGTGGGGCAATTCCAACTTTGCAAGGACAGTCTGGCGCTTCTGACTCACAGCCTGTAAGTACGTTTTCTTATTTAAAGAATTTGCCACTATTCAAACTCAAGTTTTGAGCTGTGTAGAATAGCGCTTGTTGTTTGTCTTTTCTCTGATCACAAATGCAGACATGGTAACGTTTACACAGCGCGATGCAACGCAACGGGTAAAAAGACAGTATAAGTCATTATAATCAGTAATTATGTCCCCACTGGATGCAACAAATGCCTTTATAATGGGTTTTATTGTTTTTGTCTCGTCACGCCAGGACACGGCATTACATACGGTAAGGGGCATAACATTTCCGTGTCACGCTTGAGGTATTCGGCCAATCACAATGCACTGGATAGCTGGCCAGTCAGAGCATGCCTCGTTTCTCAGAACGATTAGCTTTGTAAAAATCGGTGCATTTCAGAATGGCGGAGCATAGAAAAGCAACAATAATGTACAGTATGTGGAAAATAATGTGTTTTTTGAACCATAAACCGCATAAACACATTGCATTACACCAAATACACAAAATAATGTTCTTTTTAGCAACATCATATGACCCCTTTAAAATGTAAAAGTCTTTAATGTCACAGTCTTTAGAAATCATTCGAATATGATGATTTGCTGCTATAAAGAAACAATTCTTAATATAATATTAAAAGCAGCTTATTAATAGTTTTGTGGAAACTGTGATATACAGTTTGAAATTAAATTGGTACAAAAGATTTCTAGGTAACACATATTCACTATTAACTAAGACTTTTCCTTCAATAAACTGCTAATTTGCTGCTTATTAATCGTAAGGTAGTTGTCAAGTTTAGGTATGGAGTAGGACTAATGTCATGCAGAATAAGGCATTAATATGTGACCCTGGTCCACAAAACCAGTCATAAGGGTCAATTTTTCGAAATTGAGATTCATACAACATCTGAAAGCTGAATAAACAAGCTTTCCATTGATGTACAGTATGGTTTGTTAGGATAGGACAATATTTGGCCGAGATACAACTATTTGAAAATCTGGAATCTGAGGGTGCCAAAAAAATCAAAATACTGAGAAAATTGCCTTTAAAGTTGTCCAAATGAAGTTCTTAGCAATGCATATTACTAATCAAAAATTAAGTTTTAATATATTTATGGTAGTAAATTTAGAAAATATCTTTATGGAACATGATCTTTACTTAATATCCTAATGATTTTTGGCATAAAAGAAAAATCTATAATTTTGACCCATACAATGTATTTTTGGCTATTGCTACAAATATACCCCAGCGACTTAAGACTGGTTTTGTGGTCCAGGGTCACACATGTGCTTTATAAGTACTAATATACAGCCAAAATGCTAGTAATATGCATGCTAATAAGCAACTACTTAATAGCGAGAATTGGTCCTTAACTTAAAGTGTTAGCCTACTGATTTCTAAGTAAAAGTATTCATTTCTTAAAAGAATGTACTAACTTCAAATTTTTTTTAAAACTTTACCATTAGGATGAAGCTTTTGCAGTGGTTTAATCATTATAAAACCACAAGAAGATGCCTTTCTTGCATTTTACATTGAGAAACATCAATGCCACAAGAAGATCACAAAGACACATTTTAATCATACATACTCAGCTATCGCTATGCCAGGAATCCTTAGATCCTAACAGGGCTCTGAACATCCCTACGCTAGCTGAGGAGCTCATTGTAGTGAATAAGATCATCTGCTTCACAGATAATCAAAGACCTTCAAGGACGTGGGGAGATGAAAGCTCCGATTCACAGAGGAAATACCTTGGCACCCTTCCACCACCTTCCTGCTGATCCTGATCACCTCTCTGAGAGTGGGATGGATTTATAAAGCGAGGTGTTCACGGAAGAGTTCACTCCTAGGTCAAAACTATAGTCTGTTTCTAAAGAGCCCCACAACTTAATTCAGAGTTTTGCTACATTTCATACAGTGAAAACGTTTTTTTTTTGCTGGTGTAACCTACTGTACTCAGGTTGATCCATTCATTTTACGTAACATTTCCAACTTCAATCGGAATTCGATGTTACCACATGAAACCATTTTTTAGGTTACTTGGTAAAACATCTTGTACAGTGACAGTGATAAGTGGCAATCTTTCTTTCTTTCTCTACCTTTCCCTTTCGATTTAGAGATCAAAGTGGTGGAGAATGTGGGTATTTGAGGTCTCCAGGCAACATTAAATCAAGGATCATTCACCAGTGCTGACCAATTACATGGATTAAGGACTACAAACACCAAATGACTTCTCTCAAAAAGGCTAATTGAAAGTCAGCTTCCTCTTTTATTCCTCTGTCATCATTGCAGAAATCCACATACTGTATTAAAGATCTTTTGAGATCAGGGACCTTGCTCCCAAAGCCAAAGCCAACAAGTCATTAACCCACAGTCGTCATGTTGGCTACTCAGCCTTCACCTCTTTCTGCTCTCATCGCCTTGTGTTGCGGATGTAACGTGACCTTTCCACTCACTGGTAGTTATGTGAGTGCAATAGACCTTGATGTGGCCTTTATGCATTTCTGCCCAATAAAACGTACTGCGATCCCAACAATAAAAACGATGTGCTATTGATCTGAAAACAGAGTGTTTACTGCGAAACAGGGCTTCCATTAGTCAAAAGCCGCTTAGGATGGTAGATAACAGGCTGCAGCAGGGAACAAGGCAGGTGTAATCGGATGACACTAAAGAGAGATACGTGGATAAGGATAAGGGTGTATGGAAGGGGGGACAGAGCTTGAAAAGCAAACAAAGTGCTGCAATCTGGCTAGACATCAGCAGGCTAAGGGCATGTCAAATAGTCAGAAAGGGGTGATTTCAAGCGTAAACAGGGTGGTGATGATTGTATAAGTGTGTATGAATGGAGAGAGGTATGAGATAGTGGTGTTCACCCTGTCATGAAAAACACTTTACGCACTGCAGTCTATATCACAGAATCTATCCACTGTATCTCAATGCACCTGCACTGTGAGAAAAAAAAAATGTGCAAATTTGTTTTGTAGGGGTACTTATCATATTTGTACCATATCTACAGGGTACATATTAGTACCTTAAGGTATAAATATGATCCTGTGAAGGAAACAGACTCCAACAGCGGACTGTAAAAGTGGTATCTGTAACCGAATTTGAGCTGTTTCTAGCTTAAAACCCTTTAATGAGGGCGTTTCAAACCCAACATATTAACCCCATTAGCAATGGATTCCCTTCTAAAATTATAACTGCAGCTATATAATTTTATGTATAAATAACCATGTGGGTGCTGGATGCTGGGGCCTATCTCTGCGTCTCAGGCTGAAAGCATGTAAAGACCTATTTATACTTAATTAATACTTATTAATATTAGTATTAGTATTAATCTTGCAACATTTTGTTTCCAAAATCAAATAACTGGCTTTTATATTATCCCTGTTAGTATATTATTAAAAATATATTTAGGTCTAATAAGTGATGTTACATATTTTTCACTGTACTCTTTTTGAGTGATTTCATCATAATAGTGAGCATAAATAACACATAAGACAATAAATAATTTAGCAGTAGCCTACGGCTCAATCATCAAGGTGTTTCAGCATCACGTGGAGTGCAGGAATCCATAATTAGCCAAAAATCCTTGATCTAAGTCCAAAATTCAGAAGAGCTGATGACTTGCTTTTTTGGCACTTAATATTTTTTACTCTAACATGAAAGTACATGACACATTGATAGGCCTATAAATAATGATAAGGTAACTAGTATATAGTTGTAAGTTCAAAAACAGCACATTTATGATGATTAAATATGAACTGTCACTTAGCAAATCTTTTTCCGGAGTAAAACCTGTCATGTCCATACCTTTTGCTCAATGCTGATGTGAAACAGAATATTCTGGTAGCTGTGTCCATCATTGACCTGCAGCAGAAGTCTGTCCCGGTCTCCTTCTGAACCGTCATGTACATACTGTAGCTGCTCACGATCCAGGTCTTCCAGTTTGAAATGGGTTACCTGCACATCACCATGTACGTGTGTCAGGTGGCCATGTTGAGGCGGATCCAGAACCGTGATGAAAACATCTTGTGGATTATCGAGGTCACTGATGTGAAGAATAGATCTGCTGATGACGGTTGTCTCACCAGAGTTAATGTACAGAATTTGGTTGGTGATCACAGTGGGTGGCTGTGAAAGGGGTAGAAAACAAACAAACATTAAGATCAATGAAACCGGTTTGAGGAAAGAGAAAATATTATCAGAAAAATATTTAATATTTAATGATTTAATATTTGAGCCCCAATGTCCGTATTCTTTATTCCTTTGCATCTACATACAGTATTTTCCATTTTTATTTTGTAAATTAAGACATGCAGAGGTGAGAATCCCATCAGTGCTTGACTACTGTAGCTCAAATGAAAGACAAGATGTGTGAAAATGAGTGAAATGGAAAGCTGATTTTGACGCATTTGAGGTCCAAATGGAACTCACGTGGACACAAATGGATAAAAATTCAGTGAGAATCCAACCTTAATTTATCTATCATGACTTCATTCTTCTATGTTTGGCCTAATTTTATAGTCAAAGAATGGAGATGGCAAATGCTGCAGGCAGATTCAAACTTGTGTTGTCCACATGAGCACCAAAGCATTTCATGCACAATATGCTTTTTGTTTAAAGCAATTCACACTAATGAACATTCATTAGGTTGCTGCTGCACAGAGCTGTGGAGAAAATCAGGCCACTTTCTTTTACCACTGCACAGGGAAGACAAGAGTAAACGGTTTATTTTCAAAAGACAATCTTTTCCCTCAGGGAGGGATTATTGCATTTTTTTTTTTACTCTCTTTCTCTTGTAGGAATAGATTTGATGTCCTCTCTCTCTCTTCGCTTTAAGATACAGGTTCTATATTTCAGCTATAACTGCTCATTTAACAGCAGGAAGTGCTCTGACGTCTTGAGCTGCTGTTATCAGCCCATGAGGGGCAGGAATGTATTTTAGGTGTTATTTGTTGCAATGACATCCATTAGATTTCTGTCGGGGAGCTCAGGTTTCTCTCTCTCTCTGTGTGTGTGTGTGTGTGTGTGTGTGTGTGTGTGTTCATTGGGCTGGTGGAGGTCAGACAGCAAGACACAGGCAGTTCTCTGGAGACTGTATCTATGAAGTGTAACTAAATGCTGCAGAGGAATGAGCAATACACAGAGAGTGAGAGAGAGAATGGGAAGAGATGCTGGCTCAGTATGAGCTATAATGCTCTCCTCAGAGTGAGGATAATGGCCAGTCAATCTATGTTAAGGATGTGGACTATGGGTGTAAACAAAGATGAGTATATGGCAGAAAGTTCCAATTTTACATAGGCAAAATTACTTTTCGAAAACCATACATTTTTGATAAAGGAATTGTGACACTCAATATAGTGACTACAGGAATGGAATGATGTTATGAAGATGTCCCTTGAGTAAATAGACTTTGTCCTCTATAGGCACTTCTAGGCATCAGTAAACATTTGGACAGCCTTGACTTAATATTTTTCTTAAAAACGTTTTCATGTAAAGATGTATGTTTAAATTCATTCATTCAATCATTCATTCATTTTTGGAGTAGACAGTGAAGGACAAGCTTCCAACTCAAATGGCCAGCGTACATGGGAAGACTTGCATACTGGAACAGTATTGTTTCAAAAGCATCACAACTGGATATTTCATGTTATCTACGAACCTGCTTAGAGTGTGTGAACTGAAATCCAGGAAAAGACTGGCCACTTTAAATAAGCTAAAATATAAGATTTTATTATATAAATATAAATTGTATAAATTTGTTTACCTTTTTGGGCACTACATATTTGCTTTGAGTGAGTTCATTATTATTTTAAAATGTGTGAAATAAATATATGTGGGCAATTAAGATGTACACAAAAAATGTATGAAATGTTGTGCCATAGTAAATGTTGTTTTAAATAACGGTTAATAAAAAAATCCACTAAAAATATTCATCCTAGGGTTTTGTTAATGGCGTCTGAACTGCTTTTGCAGACATCACACTTGGCACTGCTCAATCGTGCAGCACATGCTCTCAAGTGAGAATGCGTCTTAGAGAGTGTTAAATATTTGCAGTGAATGTCAAAAGGCTGTAAAGAAAAGGTTGTGTGAAAAGTCCTAATGTGGATATAGTTTGTTCATGTTCATGCTCATTCAGACTATTCCAACTTCATTAACATTAGAACAAGGTTACAACTGTGCGTACAAATATGAAATAATTCATGCAAGTATTAGTAAATGAGACCATTAGTCCTCAAAGACTCCTGTCTCCTTTTTATTTTATCTGTCTTGTGACTGCAGAATGAAGCACCATTACTCAAGATGTGTTCTTAAACAAGATGTGTTTGTGTGTGTGTGTGTGTTTACCTGCTGGGAAAGCGCCTGCACAGGAACACTCTGAGGCTGAGAGAACAGCTGAGGATCTGCTGCCCTTAACATGAACTGCCCACTTCTGCAAAACAAGCCAACATTACACTGCTGTAAATAGATTCAAGGACATAAATAACGAGTCAGCGTTTGCCTACATTTTGCTACAAAACCTGAAATCATATATATTGTGGGGCTAAGCTGAAAGAAAACAGCTTGGTAAACATATTAAATAATGTCACACTTGAAATAACCACAGCAAATAATGTCTTAATGAAAATTATTAACTCAGTCTCTAAACAATACAAGTCGATGGGAAGTAATAGTTTTCATTTCACATTGTGACAAAAACAAACACGTGTCTGTGTGTAGAGTGGACGAAGACACAATGAATAAAAAAACTTGGAGAAGCAAAAGGCAGAGACCAAAATTAGAAAAAGACCGAGTGGCTTTTAAAGAGAAATGATTAAGACTGAAAAAGTGATACATTTGGGAAAGAGAGGGATGAGGAATAAAATAGGAGCGAGAGTGTGAGGGCACACAGATCACTTGTTAATTAAACCACAGAGCAGAAGGAAGCGAGAGGAGCTATTAAGAAGATAAACTGTGAGAAAGTTGAGAGAAAACTGAAGGTCAGCAGTCAGCCTGACTTAGTGACTGCCACACAATCATCGCAAACGCTGTGGCTTATGAGCACTGTGGAGTGTGTGTGTATGTGTGTGTGTCCTGTCAAATGCCTCACCAACTTCACCGAGGTAATTAAAGCTAATGACTAGCGCACACTGCTCAAACTCAGTCCATCCCCCAAAACACACACTCTCGACACCCTCTCGCCTTAATATAAGGTCATTTTAATCCTGTACGGCATCTGAATATCCAAAATCTGTCTGTCTAACCAGAAATGGGCCATATCCCACAGGAAATGAGGAACACCTAAAGTGATATTTCAGGAGATGAGGAATGAAATGTTTAACATGAACTATAAATAGTGAGTAAAAAACATGTAATGAATGATTGTACACTTCCATATATCATCTAGTTCATATATACTGAAGACTATATACTTCACTCACTCTCAGACAGCATGAATGGACTGTAATGCTGTTAATGAGAGTAATACATTGTAATGCTATCGGTGATCGAGGACATATCGCTTGGTCTACTTTTGAATCATTATGCTTTTAATGACTTCTGAACGTAAAATAAATTTCCTGGGGAAATAACCATGGATTTATTCCATCACTCCAGGTTACACACATAACTCACTTGGACTGCTCATTGTCGTGAATGAAGCGCACAGCTCTATGTTTGAGCTGAGTAAAGGTGAATGTGTCGTCTCTGCCCAGTGCTCTCTCTACATCATTCTCCAGGACCACAAGATGCCCGTTACTGGGTGGCTGAAGGAGCTGAAGCAACATGCTCTCTGATTGGCTATCAGCATCCTTGATTGACAGGAGTGCTGGATCCAGAGGCTTAACTCCACCAATAGGAACCAGCAGAGAGCCATTGATGTAAAGAGATGGAGCGCGGCTGTTTGCTGTAGAAACAAAACGGATATGATGTTCAAACACTCCTACAGTCTTAACAGTATAAGAAATGACAGAATTGTCCACAATTCTGGCCATAAAAGCATTCATTTCTATCAAATATGTGAAGTTAGGTTACCAAGGCAGGCTCTTGTTTTTGCGTCAGCATAGTAACCGTGACCACAGTCCAGGATGCACTGGCCACCCTTCAGGAAGGAGTTCTCAGCACAGACGTGGCACTCACTTGCACTTACACACTCCAAGCAACCAGCTGAGCATGCTGGGAAATAATAGCAGACAATCTGTCATCAGATTCAGGTAGGACACGAGAGGGAACTGCGTCACACCATACTGAGTGCCTTTAAAATTAGCAGGCTTGTAAACAAACCAAAATGGGCAATCTAGGCAGTCACGATCATTCTCCCAGACCAGATTTACAGCACTCACCGGTGCACTGACGGGTCGAGACATCTAGAAAGTAGCGCTTGCCGCATTCCAGCACACACTGCCCGTTCAATACGGCATATGGCAGCTGGCAGCGTTGGCATCGGCCATGGACCTGGCACTGCTCGCAGTGTTCATCACAGCCTGTTCATTGAAAGAATAATAGAGATAAAGGCTGAAGACACAAAATTTGATTCATATTTAATGAGATCCAAGTTTGTCGTCTATCTATACATACTGAATTTTTTTATAATTCACTGTTTAAAAAGTTTGGGGTTGGGAAGATTTAGCGTCTCCAGTGTCACATGATCCTTAAGAAATGATTCTAATAGGATGATTTGCTGCTAAAGAAATATTTCTTATTAATAACCATGTTATAAACAGTTGTGCTGCTTAATATTTTTTGGAAACTAATACTGTACATTTTTTCCCAATTCCTTGAATAGAAAGTACAAAAGAACAGCATTTATTTGGAGTAGAAATCTTTTGTAACATTATAAATGTCTTTACTGTCACTTTCAATCAATTTAGTAAGTCCTTGCTGAATAAAAGTATTTATTTATTTAAAAAATCTTGCTGACTTTTACATTTATAATGCAAAATATATTACATTATTACTAATATTACTATTATTAATATTGTAATGTATTTATAAAACATTAAGAATTTATAATGCATTTAAAACTGATTAAAATATAATGCATTTTAAATCAATTTAGTTTCCTCTTGCATTCTGCTAAACTGCTTTAGTAACTCTGAGTTAAATACTACATGCTACAATAACTGGATAATAATTAAAATTCACTTATTGACCTATTGATATCTCAGACTGAAGAAAGTGAATTTTAAGTAAGAGTCAGGAGCTTCTTCAATGCAGTCCATAACTACAACTTTGCTGATAGACTTGTCTTTCAGTCTCATTTGAAATCAGTCCATTAAAGTGTCATTAAACCTTGGCTATAGTGCAGCGACTGATGTTGGCACTATACAGCAGACATTAGAGGGCCTGCCTCCCTCCCCGACTGTGACAACTGACTGAGAGATTGAAATGTCAAAGTTTATTGAGCTGGAAAATTGATCGGTTGGACTCATAATGAAGGTTGTTATTTTTGTTGATGACTGACTCAGACATCTCTCAGCATCCTGGTAGAATCCCAGTGAGCATCCTGGCACACAAATGCCATCCTGCAGGACGTATCCCTCCATGCACTGCAGACAGTCACTACGCAGGGGTCCGCGGCACGCGTTACAGCTCCAGTCGCACTCTGAGAGAAACAGAGCGAAAGAGAGAGTGAGTGGGAGGGATATAGAAGGAAAATATGATAAATTGGAGTGTGATTGAGGGAGAGAGCAAAATAAGAGCACATGAAAAAAGAAAAAAGGCCACGAGATAGTGATAAGAGAGCATGAAAGAAACTAGATTTGCATGTGTTGAAGAAAATACCAACGCTTTCAAGACAATGCATGATAAACACAAATCACTTGTAATAATCATTCATTATGTAAATTCCAACAACATTATTGTTGGAATTAATGCAGAAATGGAGGACTTTGTAGAAATATCAATTAATAAAGCAATACCCCACTAGAGGCTGTGTGTTATAGTGATTATACTGTAAGTAAAGAGTGTTCAATACAAAGTGAAGTGCTTAAGTACCCCACACATTTGTTATTGTAGCGTAAGTAGTGACAGATCTTTTCTTCCGCATTGTAACGTATGTACATCTGAGTGAACAAGATTATTAAAAAAAAGAAAAAAAGAGTGAGAACTTGGTTCTATCTGTAAGTTACTGATTGGATGAAGGCAGACCTAAATATGAGCTAGCAGTCAATTATAAAGAACAGGCGGGTTTATGTGGATTGGAGAATCTGGCATTTGTCAAATTTTGCTTTAAAAATAACACATATACATTATTATGATCGATAAGATGCATTGAGATAATAGACAGGATGAATTTCCATTAAAGTTATACAAAAAATATCAATGAACATTAAATAGTTTCATTTATTATGTATAATGAATAAGCAGTTTGTCCATCAAGTAACATAGTTCATTAGTCTAACTAAACGATGTTTACAGTTAGCAAGGCAGTAATTTAATTAACATAGAAAGTGCCATTTAAAAATCACTTTACCACAGCTCATTTAATCAGAATGGACCTTTCTTTTTATAAAACTATTTATAATTAATCATAATTTTATAGATGTTACTTTACTGTTGATTTTAGCATGGTTGGAAAACTGTATTAAAACCAATTAAAAGCCATTATCCCAACAATACATTTTACAAGGGACATTTTATTTAAATTTAGCCTAATGTTAAATATGTTAAACTATGACATTTATGAAAACCAAAAATAGACAGTGCACCTAAGGCTGAAATTACCTGAAAAACCAAGCTTGAATAGTGTCTGTACAAAAAAGAAATATGAGGGATTTCTATACGCCGCTTGACTTACAATGAGAAAGAGAGAAATTGTTTCAGTTCTCAAATCATCTTTTAAAGAGAGCGCTAGCCGACCATTTGATAACTCACCAGCAGACCTCCGCTCTCTAAATCAGCTCAGCTCATTAAAAAGCCCCATCACGCTCTTTCTTTGCTCTATCTGTATAACCTCATCATCTCTCCCCCCAGTCACCAAAACCATCCTCCCAAAATATTTCAAACATTTAACTGAAAAGAACAGTGGCTAACTTCATTTAACACTACATCCAATTCAGAGCTCTGTGATGTCCATAAAAGCAGCTCATTTGTCCATATGACATTTAAACTGTGTCCTCCTCTCACATTACCCATCCATAAAGACAACAATGATGTGTTGCATTATTAAAGTGTTCCCTCCAAACATTGTCAAGGTAACCTTCATTCACTGTACTGCAGGGGTAAATGGCTTTACATACCTATAAAGCATTCATATGCCCACTATCAATTTCTTTCTTTCTGCTTCACTCGAGATCACACACAAACATCCAAATACTCAAGGGACAAAAACTAATCTCTACAGTATCTCCTTTTGATCTCCTCTGCAAATCCCATCAAAATGAAAGAAAGGTCTCACGGTATGGGGTCTATGTTCAACATCCAAATCCCAAACCACATCGTATTAAGATCTGAACACTCACAATTATTAACAAAAAACAATCTTCTCTGCAATTACTCTTGCTAGCATCTCCACAGTAATCTTCCATGAAATATATTTGACCTTAATCATTAGAAAACAGATACATCCTATTTTTCCCTGCTGTTCTGTGTGAGTATGTAGTTAGATATAATGGACTGGACACCATGTATCATACACTTGCCAACTTTGTATGTGATTACAGAGAAAAACTGGGCATCACTACCAGACTTTCAAGTCATTCTGGACACAACAAACTCAAGAAGAAACATGTGCCTTGTTGCTAGGAGACACGTGACAAATGAAAACAATATGTGTTCTAAAATTGCCTCAAAATATCAAACATGTTTGATCTTCCGTCTGGATGAATTCCAGAAAAAGACTGGGTCCATCATACACTATGACCTTCTGAGAGATCTGTGTACTGAATTCCAGCCTTCATATGATGAATGTTTAATGTCTATGAAGCAACAAAAAAGAACTTGGCTTCTGAGCAGTACAAAAGCAATAAATACAACACAACAAAGAATCAGTGAAACAGAAACAGTGTAGTTTAATAATACAGGAAAGAAATGAGGGGTAGTTTGTAGTCTAAATGAAGATTATTCAATGTTTAACAGTGTAACTGGGCTGAGACTCACCTCTGCATGTGCGTGTGGTGGTGTTCAGGTAATACTGATGAGCACAGCTCTCATACTGACACTCCCCAAACAGAAGCACTTTAGCTGGATCTCTACATGATGTACACACACCCGCCATCTCACAGCTCAGACACTGAGTGTCACACACTGAAATACACACAATAATCATTCAATCAATACTTATCAGACAGTCAGATGCACTTTAAAGGGGTCATGAACTTTGTACTGGTCTCTGAGTTCCACTTTTAATGTTATAAAAAAATGTACATCACAAAACATTATAATTTAGAAATAATTGGCTATTTTCTGTCCTGTTTTGATCCCCCTCATCAGAACGCTCTGTTTGAATAGGCGTGGCGGATTGTAGACTCGGAAGTAAACACCCATGGCTATGATTGGAAAACATTTGTGAATGTTTGACAGCCTACATCCTTCACAGATGGACACTGCTGTGATTTAAGTGAAAAACGCATAAATCCTCAGTACATATCAAATGATCTGTAATAACTGTCAGAGCAGTAGTGACCACGTTATAAAAACAGTTACTCACAGTTGTGTGTTGCGACATTACTGTTGGATACAATATAGTCAGCACAGCATCGTCTTTTAGTTTCAATCTTTCAAATTGTGCCTTGTTTGTAAACAAATCTGCGGTAAAATGACGTGAACAAAAGACTATGTTCTTACTGAATAAGTATGGCACTTCTTTAAAAAAAAACTCATCCACTCTTTCCTAACGTTGGGATCAGAAGGAAGGCGATGCAAAGACTGTGTTTTTCCTTGGCACTGCACAGTGTCTTGTCTTTGGAGCCATGCTTATCGTTTGATTTCTTCGTAGGCCTGCGTTTGCCTCTCGTTATTTATACTACATGTGCGAATTGGTGGGCGGGGCTAAACAGGCAGCGATGTAGAAGCAGGCGTTGATCTTCTTCTGCGGAGTTGGTGTTTAACAACACTATTCTGAAACTTACAGGATGTTTTTACAGTACAGTGACCTCTTATATGTCAAAAGATCAAGGAAATTTTGATTTCTCAGTTCATGACCCCTTTAAGTAAAGGTGTACTTACTTTGGCACACCCTGTTTTCATCAGTGTAATATCCAGTTGGACAGTGAAGGCTGCAGAGACCTGATGGGGCCAGAACCTCAGGGGCCAAACAGGAAGTACAGGAGTGAGGACCATCCCCACTGCACTCCTCACAAGAAGTGTGACATTCTGGAGAACATAGGCATAGGACAGTAAGAATGATGACCAGATAATTAGGATGGTAAGAATTATGATAATGAGAATAAGATAATTATGTAAAATGTTTCACAACTTTGGAAATATTATACACCTTTACACCTTAATATAATACTATATTATTGTTAAAGGGTTACTAAAGGGTTATCCCCATGTCATTCCAAACCTGTAACCTGTCTTCAGAACACAATTTAAGATATTTTGGAATAAAACCGGGAGGCTCGTGACTGTCCCATTGACTGCCAAGTAAATAACACTGTCAAGGCCCAGAAAAGTATGAAAGACGTCGTCAAAATAGTCCATCTGCCATCAGTGGTTCAATCTGAATTTAATGAAGTGACGAGAACACTTTTCTGTGCAAAGAAAACAAAAATAATGATTCAACAATTTATTCACCAATTCGTCTCCGTAGCGTCTCCATAGAGCCATTTTGGAAAGTATCCGCTGGACGCAAACTGCGTACACTGTTCTGTGATTTGAACAAAAACAGCGTATCCATGTGGAGCGGCTAACACAGAACAGTGTACACAGTTTGCATCCAGTGGATACTCTCCAAAATGGCGCTACGGTGGTGCTACGGAGTCACAGAGGTGACGAATTGTCGAATAAAGTTATTTTTGTTTTCTTTGCTCAGAAAAAGTGTTCTTGTCGCTTCATTAAATTCAGATAGAACCACTGATGGCAGATAGACTATTTTGATGATGTCTTTCATACTATTCTGGGCCTTGACAGTGTTATTTACAGTGTTATTTAGACGAACGAAGCTTTTACGGGTTTGGAACGACATGGGGGTAAGTGATAAATGACAAAATTTTCATTTTGGGGTGGAGTAACCCTTTAAGGTGTACTATATATTAGAGGTCGACCGAGTCATCGGTTTTGCCGATTAATCGGCACCGATAGTTGATTTGCGGAACTATCGGTTATCGGCAAAAATCCATGCCGATAGTTTTCCGTGTTGCGTCTGTTGCTGGAGTGGCTGAGAATTGTCTTCTGTCATTATACAGTACGAGAGCGGCCTCTAGAGGCGGAAATCACTGACAGCATGTGTTGTTTGTTTTGGCATGTGACACTGTGCGCTGCAAAGAGCAGGAAACTTCAAACGCGCATTTAAATGCAGCTGACAGAAAATCCTACCGCGGAACAGAGCGCCATTCACATAGTTTTCCATTAAATAACATTATATTTGTCCCAAATCACTGTTAATGTACATAATGACTTGGGCTACACCCTGGGCTATACACCCTGGGCTATAAATTTACACTTACACATTTACACCCCGGGCTATACATTATGTATTGTGCATTTTTCAGCAAAACATTTGTCTTTCTGTGGTTCTAATACAGTCTGTATGCTTCATATAGAGAGCTGTAATACAGATCGCGCTTTCTCTTTCCGTTTGCTCTGTTGTTTTTAAACACCGAACTTCAAACTCATTTATGCCACATAGTTCATTCTTGAAGCGAACTTATGTCCGTTTGGTGATTAACTAAACAGTTTTAGACCGCTGCTTGAATTGAACGTGATGCCTCTGGTGTGTGTGATACCCGTGACTTCTCCAAGACGCAACGCTGCGCTTTTGCACAGTGTCACTTGCATATTTTTTATATTTTGATTAGATAATCATGCAGTGTTCTAAAATAGCAGCAAAAAAATGTGAGAGTACACATACAATATCAATAACCTGTGCATGTAATTTTAATATGGCCTTGTGTAGGTATTTCAAGATGGCGACTGTTGAAATGAAATGGTAATACTTAACAATAAATGTCCTTTTGTAACATTAATGAAAGCTGTAGAAGTATTGTTCCTTGTTACAGTGTGTTCATTTCATTTCAAAATTTACTATTACTAATAGGCTTCATTTTTAAATTTTAAAGTTTCTTCTTTTAACATTAGTAAACTATGAAATAACTTTAATGATCAATATAATAATTAATATTACTACTAAATTTGTATTCAAATTCATTTTGTTTACAAAGTATGGTTCAGTACTGTTACTGCTCTTTTAAAAATAGTAAAGCTCTATTTTAGTTTTCGTTCAGTATCCATTTTAAAAACTATCGGCTGATTAATCGGTATCGGCCAGTGTGGTCCAACTTAGCTATCGGTATCGGTAAAATCCACTATCGGTCGACCTCTACATACACTGTGAACTGCTGTTGTATTTAATATAATGGTATAAAAGATGCACACGGTTGATTTAGACAGGACTCAGTTTTAGCAGATAAAGGTTATTAAAACTATAGAAGCTAGAAAAATAGAGCAACACTTCTATTCATTTTGACTTTTAATCAGTGCTGTTGCCAAGGACATTTACGTTTCATGACAGTATTATAAAGACAGAAGGCTTAAAAGGAATACTGTTGACATCCAACACTTGTACTCAGAAATTTCCATTCACATATGACTTTTAGTCTGCTGTCAACTTGACATATCACCTTCAAACAGGCCAAAGACATTTGACAATGCTAAGTTCAAGTAAATTCCATTAACGGTCTTTTGCCTTTAAGGCACATAGAGCGTTATATATGCACATTTGTGTATATACACTTTTGCGCACACACACAGCCTTGACATCACCAGGCAATTAAAGAAGGTCATAATAGTTTATAGATCACATCAGCATCTTAAAAGATTCTGCATTAAAGCTGAGCACTACATCACACTCCCTAATAAAAACAAATGTACTGTCTAATCTACACTGTCAGCAAAGGAGCCACTCTCAGAGCATCACAGGTAATTGCATCAGGGTTATGAAAACAGAGGCTCCGGCTATATTACATTGAGAGATCATGTAGAATGACAAACCAGTGTATAAAGAGGATGCTGGCACTGAGATTAGACGCTGTGTGTGTGACTGATGACGCTCAATCTACATAATGAAACTCAATGCTGGAAATAAAGCAGCACACGTTTTTCTCAGCGGAAGACAGTTAGATGATGCTGAAAGATGTGATGAATTATCATCATGCCATGCAGATTAGGGTTGCACTTGAACGTACTCTGAAAAGCTTATTGCCAGGGTTGCGATATCACAATCATAGTTTTGTCCATAAACACCTTTCCTTCTATAATCAGTTAATCCAAATCAGATTGCAACCGTACAATTTACTGTTAGCTCAGAAGGCCTACTTTTCAGATTCATTTATGACTACATATAAATAGGCAATCTGAGAAATAACGCGAGCAAGGGGAGTTGTGTAAAAACAGGACAGTGTAGCTCCTTTGCGTCCATTATTTATTCATAAAGATGTTTTAGATGTCATGTGAACATGTTAATTCTTAATTGTTACTTGAAAATAATTCATTCTGATTTCATGCACTAATCTTGCAGTTTGCAGCATCACATATAGCCATTGCATTATCTCACAAAATCATTGCAAATCACATTTGTTGCACATTATAATTAGGACACAAAATTTTTTCCTATATATAAGTGACTCTAGAATAAGTAATATTTCATAGTTGCAAATTTGATGTGTGTTATTGCTTGATCTAGGATTGTTCTGCATAATAATGCAGTGGATCATATAGCCTGGTTGTGGGACTGCGTTTCATTTTTTGCCCTGAATTCACTTTTTTATTTTTTTTATTTTAAACTTACTTTTGCAAGCTCCGTGCCACCGGTAGTATTTGGGTGGGCACTGTGGTACACAGTGATCTCCCAGCAGCAGCATCCTGGGAACCTTACACCACAAACACACAGTGCCAAAGCCAGACTTCAGGTCTACCACACACCGCTGGCATCCCTCCTCACACTCTGATAGAAAAACAAACAGACGCTGAGCGTTTATTATTATGCATAACCATAAGAACATTCCGAAATGAAGACAGGAAACGGAGGAAAAAAGATATTATCAGATTCTTATCTTCAAAATGTTCTAAAGGTGTAAAAGTAAACACAGTGTTATCTGTATATCCTCTCTCACTCCTTATCCGCTTTGAGAGCAGACTGGCTTCATTGCCATGGACACGCTGAGGGCACTGATAATAAAGAGATGCATATCAACCAATGAAAACCCTCGTTGGCTCATTTCTCAGCAGGCTGAGTGATAACATATAGGCATGAGGCATCGGTACAGATTCTTTGAATTATACATATAGTTCATGCTTTATTTACTCATATAACAAGATCTAAACAAAAAAGGAGGTCTGTGAAATGTTTCTGAGGAAAAGCAGTTACTCAAACAATAAAAGTGCTGCTGTAACCTTCAGCACATAATAAAAATAGGAGCTCTGACAAATTGTGAAAAAGAGAATAAGGTTATTTTAAATGTTCTTATATAGTAAACATACTGTATATTTCAACATGTTGACAATAACAAATCCTGGTAATTATTGTCTGTGGATATTTCATGTTTTTTTTTTTAGATAAACTGCATATATTTTGAGATTTCAATGTCAAAGTCTTTCTGAATGATTCCACTAGCACTTTACAACAGCAAGGACATATTTACAGAACATAAACTCATCCAACCTGAACCATTTCAATATCAGTCCTCAAGCTTCCTGTTACATAAATCATACAGGTCACCTTATAACAAAATGTCACAATACAGGTTTACACCAGTTTTAGAAAAGTTTCACATTAGACAGTAGGCAGAATGATTTTAAATGGCCCATATTTTCTAAAAAGAGTGGTAAAATATGCATAAATGGATAACACTTCAGTATAGGGACCAATTCTCAATATTAACTAGTTGATTATTAGCATGCCTATTATTTACATATTGGCTGTTAATTACTACTTATAAAGCACATATTCTGCATGATCATACTCTACAACTCTAATCCTACCCAATACCTAAACTTAACAACAACTATACTAACTATTAATTAATTTATTAAGCAGCATATTAGGAGTTTATTGAGGCAAAAGTCATAGTTAATGGTTTGTTAAAAGCGAGAACTGGACCTTGTGTAAAAATGTTTTTAGTTTTAAAGAATTTATTACTTTTATTAAGCAAGGATGCATTAAATTAAACAAATAAGGCAGCAGAGATTTTTATAATGTTACAAAAGGTTATTTAATATAAATGCTGTTTATTTCTTTCAGATCAAATCAAAGAATTCTTTTGAGTTTCCACAAAAATATCAAGCAACTGTTTCTTGCACACTAATCACTAAATCAGCATATTAGAATGATTTTTGAGGATCATGTGAGATCATTTTAAATGTATTGTCAAACACTCTATATCGCAATTTATTCTTTTTTATTTTAAAACTGTTTATGCCTGCTTTGACTGACAGTCACATTTATCTTCTAGTGTAGATAGGTGTAGAATTTCTGCTTCCTATTTGTTTTCTCATGTTTACTACACAAAACCTCCTCTCTTTATGAGACACAGACTGGTACTTCAGCCACATTTTATTAAGACTCAAATAACAGGATAACAGAATTGGCTAGTTTCAGAAATAAAACTGGCTCAGAGCACATTTGACAAAAAAATTAACATATTTCCCCATTTACGTACTCTTAGCATTGACTTTACACCAATAGCTGACATGCCCTTTGAACACCAAATCCTCCCCTGAAGGCAAAATGCCCATTTGACACCTTAAACCCAAGCTGGTGCAATGACTTGAGATCAAAGGTGTCGCCTGGAAGCATTTTAAGAATGTTTTGGTGATGGAAGATTGATTTTCACTCACCAATGCAGTAGCCTACAGCATTCAGGTACTGGCCCTCAGGGCAGCTGGTTCTGCAGTAGCCGTTATGGAGACTGGCGTGGGCTGGACAAGCAGAACAGTCAGCCTGAGACAGGCCCGTACACTCCTTACATGATGGATGACAGGCTGAAGGGAGACAAAAGAACTACATTACATTCATAAAAGAATCTACTGAATTGTACTAATCCACAGAGACACAGCCTTCGGAACAGAACAGAATAACACCTAAAAACACCTTGGCAAGTACGGTCTTGAACATGGAAACCATGGGGACATTTATCGAGACACTGCCCTTGATGAAGGACACTGGGCCGTATACAGGAAGTACAATTCTGGAAACTTCCACCAGTGCAGCCTGAACATGAGATGTGACATTCTGAGAGAGGAAAAGAGAGAGAAAGTGATATTAGTCACAGTCTTGTAAACAAACTCAAACTGTGTACCAGATACCCCAATAATATAATACAAGTAAGGGATAATCAACGGCTAGCCGTGCATTAAAGGATTTTAATGCACGACGTGGAGGCAAAGAACCGCCCGACGCAAAGCGGAGGTAAGGCTCCTTAGCGCTGGCATTCTGCCCGCTTCAAATCAGACACAGAGATAAAATAGTGCGGTAAGACCATTTATTTGAATGAATTATAGCATGTATTTCAATTAATTGTCGATTGAGAGAGAGAGAGAGAGAAAGAGAGAGAGGACAGTTGTGTGTACCTGCTTGCTGCGTCTGCGCGTCTCTCTCTACAAACAATTACTTCAAAAACAGCGATTTTATCACCTCGTTGCTGGGGAATATAATGTAGCGATCTAGTATCTATCTTTTATTTTAGTAATAAAAATCGCGGGGAAGCGTTGACAACAAGTTTATGTGTGTGTGCAGCACAACCTGCGATCTCCGACCTCTCTCTCTCTCTCTCTGTATGTGTGTGTGTGTGTGTGTGTGTGTGTGTGCGAGCGAGTGATGTGTGTTGGTTAGTGTGCATCAATTAAAGCAGCGCATTAATATGGAACAGTGAATAAACTGACCTGGAACTACCTGTGCAGTTAAACGAATTTAATCAACACCTGCCAGCCAATCAGAATCGCGTATTCAGACAGACCATGGAATAATATAATATAATATAATATAATATAATAGATGCATTAAATTCATCACAGGTGGCAGTAAAGACTTTTACATTAATATAAAAGGTTTATTTTTTGAATAAATGATTTTCTTTTGAACTTTCAGAATCAAAGGATCCTGAAAAAAATCGAAGACTGGAGTAATGGCTGCTGAAAATTCAGCTGTCATTGCAGGAATAATTTACATTTTAAAATTATATTAAAATAGATCTTTTAAATTGCAACGCTTCATAATGCTTTACTGTTTTGTACTCAAATAAATGCAGCCTTGTTGAAGAGATATCTATCTTTCAGAAATCAAAAGTTTTCAAATTTAAAACGTTTTAGGTAACACTTTAGAATAGGGAACACTTATTCACTATTAACTACGACTTTTCCCTCAATAAATTCCTAATTTGCTGCTTATTAATAGTTAGTCAGGTAGTTGTTAAGTTTAGGTATTGGGTAGGATTAGGGATGTAGAATAAGGCATTAATATGTGCTTAATTACTACTAATAAATGGCTAATATTCTAGTAATATGCATGCTAATAAGCAACTAGTTAAGAGACCCTAAAATAAAGTTGAGCACTCCACATGTATCAGAGAGCGGACCTCATCTCAGGGCTCAGGACAACAGTTTTGTAGAAATGATGCCCAATCTGTTTTAGTTGTTTTAATACTACAATTGATTGCTTCTGTTGTCCTCATTTGTAAGTCGCTTTGGATAAAAGCGTCTGCTAAATGACTAAATGGCTTTAAGTCATATATGTAGACAAAGTGCATTTGCTCTAAAAAGGCTGTCAGTCAGAGAGCTGATCCATGTGCACACAGCTGAATGAAAGCAGTGGGCTCCGAAAAGAAAGCCTGTCATGGGTGTGAAGTCTGGACTCGTCTCCACTACTCTACCAGATTAAATGTGAGAGACAATTGGCAGACACATGCAGACAACACACACACCCACACACAAGCATACATAATCACTGGAAAATACAAAGATGCAGAGGCTCTTGACAGTCTCCTCGATTTGGAGTAAAGCCCTTAGGACACAGGTGTCAACAACCATCCTCCACTGCGACCCAAATCATCTGCATGTCTTTAATTTATTTGTCTGTTCAGCCAGGTTTCATTGTCAATCAGAACAAAAGGGCTTATCTACCCCTGTAATTCAGTACATTCCCCAAAGAAGAATAGCGGGTGTGCTAAATACTAACCCAGGCAATCTGTATTCTATTGAGTGAATGGGAGACAGGGCTAAGCTTTCTTTTAATGCAATTCAGAGACACACAATAAATATGCCTAAAGGCCTCAGATATTGATCATTTTTCTTTTAAATGACATTTCAAGCCATGGGGTTTGTTTTGATATGAAGCCAGGAAATTGGACACTGTTTGTTAAAACAGGCCTAAAAGGTATTTGGATTCTTTTAGACACTCAGAACCATACTTAAATGCCATTAGTTAACCACACTTGTAAATATTAACATTACATATTTACTTCAGTTTTCCTAGTTATCTTTGCAAGTCTCCAACTCTAACCTTTAACCAACTAGGCACTTGGTTAAGCATTTTATAATGCAAGAATGATTGTTATTAGTGAAGGTTTTAATGGTTGCCCACAAAAAAATAAATAATAATAATAATTGAAAATGATTTAAATTGGCTCTTGTTTTCAGATCACACAACAGAAACATTCCAGTCTAATTATTTATAGTTCTTGTCACCCTATTGAGTGAGACTAACACAAAAACATACAGAGGCCAGCAGAGAGACTGACTTTAGAGGGATTTACAGATTGGAATTTCCTCTGCATGATATCTGATCCACCAGCACATCCACACACACACTCATTCACACACACACACACACTCCAGACAAGTAGCCCTGAGGAAGCTCAACATTTTGTCTGAGCATGCTGGCTCAACACAAAGGTCTTCATTGAAGAAAGAGGCACTTGTCATTATCACAGCAGAGAGCTTCATGACAGTGGACCCATTGAATGAACAGCCCACTGGCCACTTTCTCACCACCTTCAGTGATGTGCTTCTAAGTCAACTAAAACAATATTATTATTTTATTTTTTATTATGGATTTGGTAACACGTTACAATAGGATTTAATTGGTTAATGCATTCTGTATGATGTACTATCAATGAACAATAATTGTAAAGCATTTATAAATCGAAGTTATTCTTAATTTGTACATATATTAAAATATTTTTAACATTTTAAGATGTATGAACAAAAATTATTTTAAAATCAACAATAGTATATATTAAGTAATATGAACATATACTTTTTAATTATATGCATCAGGATAACATTAACTGTACGCAAACTGTACGCAAATATATTTTAATAAAACATGTCATTGTGAGCAATTTTAGAAACAAATGCAAAACGAAAATGGTCATATTCTGACAAATAAAAGTTTTATACACAATATCTGACACATACTGGAGCCAGAATTCTGTCCCTGTGAAGCTCTCAGCATGTGGGAACATCATAAATAAAGAAATGATTCACTGTGTAAAATTCAGAAACCATTCAACGTGACTGTAAAAGCAACAGTAAGTTTTACTCAGTGCTGTGGGGGTGAGATGTTGGTGGTACTACAGAAAGCCTGCAGTCCTTGATGAATATACTACAAGCAGCTGTTGTCATACTGTTTAAATGTAATTAATTTCTGGGTTTGTGTATGATGGCTCACACCCGCACTTTTTTTGAAAGATCAGCATATTCTTTTAACTTTGAAAAAATGTCATTCCAAATCCTTTTTGGCAGGATTTGGTCAGGATTTAAATTTTAAATGAACAGCGTTCTCCACAGGGTGTTTAACATCCTGTACAACAGCCCTGGTGTATCTGGAGTGAACTGCAGATCTTCAGTCATCAAGGATTAAGACATCGGGAATAACTAGTGCAAACAACCTGCAGTTCGTCACTCAACACAACGACAAGCACATTCATTTTTCCAGCGTTTATCTTGCCATCACTTCATAATCATGGAGCTTCTGAGAATTAAAATGGTAGCGTATGTGTCTACATCTTCAGAGAAAAATATAAGAAAGTGTCTTCTTGTTTGCTCACCTCTGCAGGTCCAATCTGCGTCAAGGTAATGCTGTGGCCTGCAGGCAGACATACAGGACCCGTGAGAGACACGTCCATTTTGAGGCAGCAGGACCTCTTCTTGTTTGACACACTGTATGCAGTCTGAGGAGTCCAGACCCACACAGACCCTACACGATGAATGACACCCTGAAAAGAGAAGGAAACATGCTGAAAAGAGTAGAAAAAGTAAAGTTCATACACACATAAAAGCACAGCACTGTATCAAAAAGGGAACGTCTCTTTGACTTTAACTGACCTTAATTTATGCGCCATAAAATTGTTTTAGACTAAACCTAAACTTTAGCCATTTCATTTTATACCTCATAAATATAGTTAGATACTTCAGACTTTAAAGCTGCTTTTGCAAGGGGTACATCTACACAGTTTATGGCATTCAGATTTCATGCATGCATCCACACCTTTGATTTTCTATCATGGTGGGAAATTTTACATTAGCTCTGTTAAAAAAACAATAGTCAATGATTTCGGTGCCCCCAAGCCATAAACCTAAGCCTCACACAAACCTTTTTACATTTTTTTCAATTTTCATTAAGACATTTTAGTAGACTACCATTCAAAAAATTTGGCATCAGTAAGATTTTGTTGTTGTTGTTGCTATTTGTTTTTGAGAAAAGGTTTATATGTTTGATATAAAAAAAAACATTAAAAAGAGTAATATTGTGAAATGTTATTATAAAACAATATTATTGTGATAAAAAAAACTTTACTCTAGTTCAGTGTCACATGATCCTTCAAAAATCATGTTGATTTCTTATCATCACAGTCGAAAATGGTAATGAATTATGGAATCCATGATACAGTGTCTTTTTTTATTCTTTGATAAAGGACAGCCTTTGTTTGAAATAGATTTTTTTGCAACCTTATACATGACTACATTTTATTCCTCAATGTAATGCATTCTTTATGAATAAAAGTATACATTTCTTCAAAGGATAGTGTATAGTTTTCATACTCCCTACAGCCTCGCTACAGTGTAGATATATATCTATATAAATCCAGTCTATAACACACACACTTCTGTGAACAAATAGTCTGAATCTCTACACAGAGTCAGAGTAGGTTATCTGTATTCAGGACACACACACACACACACACACATTCACCCGCAATGCAGTACTGATTGACATACCGGGGCAGGGGACAACTACACTTAAATGGCTACAGGGAACAGATAACCCATACTGAACAAAAATCCTCACTTTCCACACTACCTTACAATGCAACATATATCTATCTATCAATCTATAGATCTATCTTCAACTGCAAGCATCTTGTTCCTCCATTTAGTTTTGGATCTCTTTAAAATTCTAACCAAATTTAAAATCCAATTTTCATGATGCATTGCATCATTTATTAGTGAGTGGTCGAATCAAATCTTTGCTAAGTATTACACAAGAACTCTTTAGGACAGCTCATCTTTGATCTATCCTGTTTTATCATGACCCAGTTTTCACCACATAATTATGTAACAGTGGGAGGAATATCAGAGTTTTAGAAATGCAGTCGTACTGTGACAGTGTCCCCCTCTGGAGAATAGTCCCTCTCCGCAGGACTCCACACACTGGCCTTGGTTCAGGATGAGAGACTTTGAGCAGGAGGTGCAGTGAGACACAGCTGGTCCTGAGCAGGACGCACACGAACTGTGGCAGGCTGGAAGAACAACACAGGCATAGTTCAGCAGGTGGATTTAGTAGAAATCCCATGAGATGAGAGCAAAAATAACCAACCAGGACCTATTGTAACTTATAACCTTTCAGGGCCAATTTCATCAAAGTCGGTTAGCAAAAATGTAACTTGACTTGTTGAAGTACTTTGGCAAATCTCAAGTTCTGCTATTGTGGTCGTTTTGCTACTTCCGAATGTCCTCACAACTGCAATCAGCAATAGCTAACATAATGTATGGACTTTCTTATGAGCTGGTTAGGTAGAAAAGTGCTTGCCAAAAAATTAAATGCAAATGGACTGTACACCACAGGATTGGGCTTGACTGTATTAATAAATCATTTTAAACTCAAAATCATGCATCAAACTAACATCCAGACATGACAATTTTCTACCCCATGTGGTTTTGCTGAGAAAACGTAGGTAAGACATTTCAAGGGACTGATTCCAAGGGAAACTTTCCAAAGAATCATCTCTGGCAAAGAAAATGGGTTTCAGAATGAATGGTTTTTCAATTCGCTAGAAAAGAGATTTATGAGTTTGTGTTTGCCAGTAAACCTACATGGACGTGCTGAACAAAATATTAAAAGTGTAAAAGAAAACTTTTCACCTTGGCAACGGCCGTGGTCATTCTTGTAAAACTGTGGTGGACATTGTGGTACACATTTCCCCTGATGCAGTGCATGTTCAGGGGGGCAGCTCATGCAACTGGGGTTGTCGGGATGACATGTTGCACAGGAAGTGTCACAAGCTACAACAGGATAAAAAAAATGTTATAAAATACTGCATAAATAGATATGAAGAGTTCATTTGCAAAAACAGATAACTCAGTTTTTAACAATTCTCAGAAATTGTGTTTTTTCATTGTGTATTCCAATTAATCTCAATCAAACTGCAGTTGGGTTATTTTGGCTAGGTTAAAAAATAACTAAAAAAAACAGCTAACTAACACAATAAAAACATGATAACATAATAAAAAACACGTTTTTTGAAAATTTGGAAAAACTGTTTTTGCGAAAACTCTTCATATATAAAGAAGACAACTAACATTTGGATTAAAGAACTAGTACAACCTCATGACTAAAATATCACAATCAAAATGATCGCATTCAAAAAAGAACAAATGAATGCAGAAAAGCCTCAGGACTTTCAAAGTCAGCATGCAAGATTTAAAGTGCTCAAACCACTAGCTATTTTTACCCATAGCCAGAAACCCAAAAAACTCCCCCATCAACACAGTTCTCTCATATGTTAAACAGACAAGCTGGATCTGTGGAACTTAAGTTCTTTCACCGTAAAATACACATTTAGAGTGTCATTCTGCATTTACTGTAGAGTTGTCAAGGTGCAGCTTAAATGTATTCGAGGTGACATTTCTGAAGCCGGCTTTTGTCTCTACTTAGCAAGATATTATCATCAATGATAAGACAATGAATATGGCCATTAAAATGCCATGACAATCTGACTAGCGCATGCTATATCCATCCAAATCCAAATCTAAATATTTCCTATTTATATTAAAATAATAAAAAACAAATTCACATTATTGGGTGCACTGTAAGGCTAGAATACACTGCACAACTTATACAATTTGAACAAATTAAAAAAAAATAGGGATAGGGATAAGGAAATCTGGGATAACAGTGTATTTCAACTTCAAGTTGTGACAAAAAACAAAGTTTGTTTAAATTGTTTAATTTCAAACAAATATTTACTCAAACATTGTTTTAAGCAAATATGTTTAATTAAAATGCTTTAATGAAAAACAAACCACACATAGTAACTAATCAGATGTGAATTCTGCCAATCATACCATAACAGCTGCCTTGATTAGCATAAAAGCCTGGACCACAATCCAAAACACAGAATCCATCCTTCAGTAAGTGGGAGGGGTCTGAGCATGTCAAACAATCCTGAGGCCCTGCCCCCTGGCAAGATGAACAGGAGTCATGGCAACCTAAAGAGAAGAAATCAATAATATGTTCAAAATCAAACTAAACAAACAGCATAAGGCAGAATTATAAGGTTACTTTATGTTCTGGTGTTGTGTTGTGACTTTTCTGTGATGAATTAAAGTGAATTTACTTTGACCAAGAGAGAAAACAAGCCAGTCAGATAAGAACAAAAGATGACCTTTCTGAAGGGAGCTTGTAAAAGGTACAAAAATGCAGAAGAACACATTTGCATATATAAAGAAAGTCTCACGATCTGAAGGACACGTACAGAATCGCATACATAAGATGTTGAATATGTGCATTAAAACAGATAATAACACAAATAACACAAATGCATCTCCACTAAGAATTTTTATTTTTATCTAACCTTCTTTTATAATCAACCCTTGGTAAGATGGTAATAATATATCCAAAGGCCTACTGATATCTAAAGCACAAACACCAAATACAATGCAGTCAGGGCACTAACTCAATCTCACTTTAGCAAATTTACTGAACTGCTCCACATAAATATATCACACAAGCCTTAAAATCTCATCAATCTTCCATCTCTTCTTCAGACAGAGAGAGAGAAAAAAAGCGAGACATGTGGAACAAATTAACAGTTGAGCACTCCTTCAAAATCACCTTCTGGTCCTTTCTGTTCATGAGGCTGAATGTAAAAAATAACAGAAGATGTCTGTTATTCCAGATTTTGAACATTTCTGAACAAAATGTGAGTGATGCTTATAAATAAACTTGAATTGAATTGAACTGAATTGAATTGAATTGAATGCTTGCAATGCAAAACTTGGTGCCAATGTACTAAGGTGTTGTACTAAAGATTATGTGGTAAATAAGGTGTTCTGAATAGTTCTTAAGGTGCTATGCTGTTGCATAGTGCACCAAGTCACTCTGATAATGTGGTCTCTAGATGTACCTCCAACAATTTACACATTTTAAATAAATGCTGTTAAAAGCTGAAATGCCGAAAAGCTGAAAAAAGTGTCCAAGGTTTCCACAAAAATATTAATCGGCATAACTGTTTTCAACATTTAAAACATGTTTTTTTTAGCACCAAATCACCACATTAGAATGAAATCAGAAGGATCATGTGACACTGAAGACTGGAGTATGCTAAAAATTCAGCTTTTACAATGAAAAGTACAACCCGAATTCCGGAAATGTTGGGGCTTTTTTTTTTTTATTTGAATAAAATGAAAACTAAAAGACTTTCAAATCACATGAGCCAATAGTTTATTCACAACAGAACATAGAGAACATAACAAATGTTTAAACGGAGACATTTTACAATTTTATCCACTAAATGAGCTCATTTCAAATTTGATGCCTGCTACAGGTCTCAAAAAAGTTGGCATGGGGGCAACAAAGGGCTGAAAAAGCAAGAAATTTTGAAAAGATTCAGCTGGGAGAACATCTAGCAACTAATTAAGTTAATTGACATTAGGTCTATAACATGATTAGCTATAAAAGGGATGTCTTAGAGAGGCAGAGTCTCTCAGAAGTAAAGATGGGCAGAGGCTCTCCAATCTGTGAAAGAGTGTGTAAAAAGATTTAAAAACAACGTTCCTCAACGTCAAATTGCAAAGGCTTTGCAAATCTCATCATCTACAGTGCATAACATCATCAAAAGATTCAGAGAAACTGGAGAAATCTCTGTGCGTAAGGGACAAGGCCGAAGACCTTTGTTGGATGCCCGTGGTCTTCGGGCCCTCAGACAACACTGCATCACTCATCGGCATGATTCTGTCATTGACATTACTAAATGGGCCCAGGAATACTTCCAGAAACCACTGTCGGTAAACACAATCCGCCGTGCCATCTGCAGATGCCAACTAAAGCTCTATCATGCAAAAAGGAAGCCATATGTGAACATGGTCCAGAAGCGCCGTCGTGTCCTGTGGGCCAAGGCTCATTTAAAATGGACTGTTTCAAAGTGGAAAAGTGTTCTATGGTCAGACGAGTCCAAATTTGACATTCTTGTTGGAAATCACGGACGCCGTGTCCTCCGGGCTAAAGAGGAGGGAGACCTTCCAGCGTGTTATCAGCGTTCAGTTCAAAAGCCAGCATCTCTGATGGTATGGGGGTGCATAAGTGCATACGGTATGGGCAGCTTGCATGTTTTGGAAGGCACTATGAATGCTGAAATGTATATAAAGGTTTTAGAGCAACATATGCTCCCCTCTAGACGACGTCTATTTCAGGGAATGCATTGTGTATTTCAGCAGGACAATGCAAAACTGCATTCTGCAGCTATTACAACAGCATGGCTCCATAGTAGAAGAGTCGGGGTGCTGAATTGGCCTGCCTGCAGTCCAGATCTTTCTCCTATGGAGAACATTTGGCGCATCATTAAATGAAAAATACATCAAAGATGACCACAAACTCCTCAGCAGCTGGAAACCTATATCAGGCAAGAACGGAACCAAATTCCAACAACAAAACTCCAGAAACTCATAACCTTGATGCCCAGATGTCTTCAAACTCTTTTTAAAAGACGAGGAGATGCTACACCATGGTAATCTTGCCTCCGTCCCAACTATTTTGAGACCTGTAGCAGGCATCAAATTTGAAATGAGCTCATTTTGTGCATAAAATTGTAAAATTTCTCAGTTTAAACATTTGTTATGTTATCTATGTTCTATTGTGAATAAAATTCTGGCTCATGCGATTTCAAAATTCTTTTAGTTTTCATTTTATTCAAATTTAAAAAACGTCCCAACATTTCCAGAATTCGGGTTGTAACATCATACCTCTCATTAAGTCACACAGTTGGTGTCATTCACGTCCACAACAAAAATGGTGAGGGATGAGTTTCACATTAAAATGTAGTACTTAGAAAAGAAATACTGATACTTTCCTTAGTAAGAACCACTTATTTCATATCTAATGTTTTACTTTACATGTAATTAATTATGCCTTGTGTGATAATGTTTCTCAGATTAATGTAAAAAATACTGTTTTTTTAACCTTATCATGAATGATTTTAAAAATCTGTGAAAACAGTCTCTAATTATGTTGTGCAGCAATAAGGTCACAAGACATCTTCTCTTATTCTTTGTGGGAATCTAGTGCTCAGGATTAAACTACAAATCTGGGCACAGCGCCCAGTGTGAAACATTCATGTTCTACATGGCACCTCTCCACAGACTCGCACACAAAGGCACCAAACTGGCCCAGAATCCTGTGAAGCTGGAACGGGACCAAATATTTTGACAGCCAAAAACAAAGTGTGAACAAGAGATGTAGGTAACCATGTTTAGTGGATTTGGAAAAGCTTGGCATGCTAGAAAAATTAATGACAGAACACTTGGCCATGTCTGTCAGCACAACTCTTTAAGGTTTTACATGACTTCTTGATATGCTGCAGATGTGAAAGGATATACAGTACTTTAAGATATCCAAGTTATGGCATGTAAGAAGTGTTCGGTAAGGTCTGTTAGCGGTTTGTTTCAAAATAGCAAACCTCATATGTTACATGAGATAAATTTTTTTTTAACTCTATTATAACATCATTTAAAATGTAAAAGAGAAAGGTAGAAAGGCACAGACAAAGAGAGACAGAGAAGAGAACAGAAGATGAAGGGCTTCCTCTAAGATTTCCTCATTTTTTTAGCTTAGCTATTTAACTTCTTGAACATTTGCATTTGCACTCAGAGAGTGAAACAAGAGAATGAATCGTTATCGCTTGGCCACAATAAAAATCTTCCACATTTAATTGCTCAGTAAGACTCATTCTCGCTAAATCCACTATAATGGGCTCAACCTAAGCTGGATATTTCTTCTCCATCTTGTTGCTTGTAGAACAATGTGGTCCAATCTGTGGGAGAGGCTTATTAAAGTGTGAAATTGAATGACTGGGGTAATAGCTGTACAGTCTAGTGGTCCTAGTCACAGACCAGTTAGCAGGTCACTAATGCATGATTCCCTCCAGATTGGATTGCTATAGTCAGGTAGCCTGAGAAGACCAGGTACCCATGTCTTCAGGTTGATTCTTATGCAAGGAGTGAATGCACTGCAGGTGCAGTAATGCTCCATCTGGCTTTAATAACAAAGAAGAAATTGACCTTTTAGAGCTAACACGACGCAAAATGTTGTACAATAGAAATTCCACACCTAAATATATAAAATGGGCCCTTTTGTTTATTGAGGAAGTAAATACAGCTTCATTATATGGCACTGAAAAATAAATTAATATATGTGACCCTGGACCACAAAACCAGTCATAAGTCCCACAGGTATATTTGTAGCAATAGCCAACAATACATTGTATGGGTCAAAATTATTGATTTTTCTTTTATGCCAAAATTCATTAGGATATTAAGTAAAGATCATGTTCCATGAAGATATTTTTGATTAGTAATATGCATTACTAAGAACTTTTAAAGGCGATTTTCTCAATATTTAGATTTTTTTGCACCCTCAGATTCCAGATATTCAAATAGTTGTATCTTGGACAAATATTGTCCTATCATAACAAACCACACATATATATTTACATATATAAATAAAAATAGTTAAAAAAACAATAGAAAAACAATAGTATTGAATATATTTAATATAGATGCATAAATATATCATTATATTTAATATCTATTTAAATAAAAATACATGTATATATTAACTATATTTATATAGATATATTTATTTAATTGTAGACATGATTTTGGGCAACATTTCTATGATAGCTCCACAGACACATCAATACTGTGTTGTTACAGTATTACTGCCAATTTCCCTCATGAGCTACCAGCTGAGATGCAATATTTGCACTTTCTTTTAAAGCTGGTGAGAAAGCATCATAAAAGTACAGCAGAAGTAAACAGTATCACAGAAGTCAAGACAATAAAAGTGAATGAAACGTAAACTGCAGTTGACTTACTGAGACAGCGTGTGTGGTCCTGGAACAGACCTCTCTCACAGGTGGTCACACATTGCCTGCCACTGAGGAGGAAGGACCCACCACATGCTGTGCATTCAAAGTCATTCTCACAGGTGGCACATGACGGCTGGCAGGCTGGCAGAAAGAGGAAGAGAAAGGTGATGAGGGTTGGGCAATACACTTTGTGGCTGCAATAGCAAAACACTATGCAAAAGCTGGGTACAAAGCACTGATATATTAATAGAGATTCTGTGTGAGAGAATTAGCACAGCAGCTCTTAAAGAGTGACTGTAAGAATTTTGTCAAATGATGCTATATCCCTCCACAGTGGGGGGAAATTCCAGTGCAGGATCCGGTCTGTGTTTTGACTTGTTGAAATGACTGTGACAAACATGACTCATGTACATGTACATGCACATCCACATATAGTGCACACAAAACACACACACACAAACCAACAAAGCTAAAGGATTAGCTATTTATGGAAGTCACCCAAAGCAGAGGGTGTTTTGAGGATTTAAAATACCATAGGGTAAAAATATGTTTAGGCCAGACGTGTGCGAATGTTGGTGGGAAAATAGGAGGAGGAGGAGGATAAAGTAAAAAAGGAAGTGAGATGAAGAGGTGAACAGCAATTCGTGAGACGTGTGCGAATGTTGGTGGGAAAATAGGAGGAGGAGGAGGATAAAGTAAAAAAGGAAGTGAGATGAAGAGGTGAACAGCAATTCGTGCAACAAAACCAGCGTGGGCTGTAAAAGTAAAACACAAAAAAAAGTATATTTATACCTGCACAAACTTTGCCCTGAGCGAAAAATCCTTCAGGACATGACTGCAGACAGCGTCCATTCATCAACAGGGCGGAAGGGTCCTGACAGCTGTCACAGTGATCTGGTGTGCCAGAGCATGTCAAACAGTCCCTGTGACACTGCACTGCTACAGACACACACAAAAAACACAGTCAAACTCCTCAGACGACAGATAAAGTTACTGTTTACAAACACTCACTTAAATTATGATGGTTCACAGACTTCGATCAGCATTATCATCTCTGCTCTCATATGAAAGAACCAGTTGGCCTGCAGCTGTGACATTTGCATTTTCCTAAGGCATTACACAAACCCAAATGTCACCACAAACGGCTTAATTTACCTATTAAAGAACAACCAGTAAGAAAGGTAATTAAGGTATTTTTTAAAATGAAGAAAAGCTGTTCTTAATCATAGCCAATATAACATTATTAATATTTGCATTGTAAAAGCGCTATTTAAGCAATTATGAGTACTCAAAACCTGTCACACTTCCAGCAAATTAAAATACTTACATTTAAAATAGGAAATGAATCTACATATAGTTTTTCACTAAACCATACAGTATACACGTTCAAAAAGTTTCAAGTCTGTAAGATTTCTAAACTTTTATATTTGCCAAGGCTGCATTCATTTGATCAAAAATACAGTAGAAATAGTGATATTGTGCAAATTTAAAAATACCTTTTATATATATATATATATATATATATATATATAATTTCAAAATGTACTTTATTCATGTGATTTCAATGCTGAATTTTCAGCAGCCATTAATCCAGGGTTCAGGGTCACAGGATCCTTCAGAAATCATTATAATATTGCTGATTTACTGTTCAAGAAATCTTTTTTTTTTTTTGTAATATTAACATTAAAAGCATTTCTTGTGCTTCCTAATATTTTTGGAAAGTGATCCATTTTAGGAGTATTTGATGAAAAGTTCAAAAGAACAGCATGTATCTGAATGTTAAATCTTTTGTAACATTATAAATGTCTTAAAGACTCGGACGGAAATTATTTGAACAGTTATTTGGTAATGCAATTGAACCACCAAATCTCCCACCCAGTCTTTAGTGTACTAATAAGCCATTCATAACTTCTCCACATGGTCCAAAAGAAACCTGAGCCTCTAACTATAATTTTCTTTGGCACCATTACTTGGCTACTTCTGCTTGTCTCTAATGAGCTGGTAAATGCCTTGCTAAGGACTTTGGGTTGCAGGTTTCTGGCTCCGTCCATGAAGCCAGAGCAAGAGACATGGAAATAGGGCAATGTAGAACATTAAAGGTGCGTTGGTAATTATTTGATGGTCATTCTCAATTTTTGGACCGGACAGCAAGCACAAGGCCAGACCCATATCCAGAGGCAGAAAATGAAAGCTCTAAGTCTTTATTATTTTCTGACATTCCCTCATAAATCACTTTTAATTAAATACCTTGGTGTGTGAATCAATAACTCTTGGTGAAAAACTATCCCACTCTCCATTTTCCAGTTGAAGTAAGCATTTTTTACTGGAATGACCTTTGAGACTTTCCATCGATTTGAAAAATCTACTTGTTTTGAGTGCAAATGTATTGTAATTTGGTCACCAGCTAGTAAATCCTTCCGAATTGCAGCATTTCTCACAGAAACACTGCAAGTCATTATGTCTCAGACAATCTATCTGATAAAACACTGATGCTGGGCTCCTTCTGTTCCTCACAACAGGCAGTCAAGTTAACAAATGGTTATGCGGCTGTGAATGCATAGACACTGCCTTTGCCGTTTTGATAAAATCTGGACATTAACCAGCTAACAAGCACTATCACCACGCAAGCTTCTACTTTCCATATGTGCTTAATAGTGCTTCTGATAAATATAGAAGGGAAAAGCATGTTGTTGTTGTTTTTTGTAAACAGGGTAGCCAGTTTCCTGTCCAAAGTTTAAGAGAAAAAATACTATCTGACTGCTGTGTTTAGAGGATACATTAGCATAATCTTATAAGCATAAACACAGAGATGCCAAACGGTCAACCCACGCACATATAAACGTCCAAACAATTTGCCCTGTCTCTTCAGATAAACATACAGCATATATGTATATAAAAGCAAAATGTAAACACAAATACATTCTGTTTTTTTTCTCTCTATGGTCTTTCCTACGAGAAAGAGAGAGCGGAAGATGTATGTTCCTTCCTGTAGCTTCTTTTGAAGTCACCAGGGAAATTTAGTATATAGATCAGATCCGAGTCTCATGGGTGCCGCAAAGCTAAATAACCACGTTATCTAACCAGAATATAATCTAATACTATAGCTCTCATCTCTCTCCCACCGAGATCAACTATGTTTTGTCTTTATGGTTGAGAAATTGTTCCTTGGAGGGCTGATAAAGAAAGATTTTCAGAACAATTCAGAAATGTTTTTTAATCACATAAAGAAATGCTTTTAAACTGGGAATAGAATAATGTTCGTTTGAAATAAATAAATCAAAGTATAACCCCAATTTCACTGATTATATTGGAGCATATTCATAAGAGAGCATGGTAATTAACTACTGTAGCTTCATACATCATTGCTGATTGGGAAATGAACACCAACATAGATGCAGGTCTCACCTGGATTGCAATCGGAACAGCACTGTTCAGGGTGAGGTATAGTTAGGGTGCCCAGTGGACAGGTGGGACAGGAATGCTGGTAACAGGTCACATGACCCTCTTGACACTGGCACTCACGACACAGACCCTCTCTGACACTCTCTAGATTCTGAGACAAACATTTTTGCTTAGACAAAAAATCTGTTGTAATAGTATTTATTAATTTTACAAAACCATAAACCACATTCTCATGTTTACTTACAGTGAGACGTCTAAAACTCTTGATGTTGGCTTGCTGCCCCTAAATGGAAAAAGACAGTCTGATTGTTGGTGGTATTGATTTGCTTGTCTTTTTCTCTTCGTTGCTATCTAAAGCTGCTTGTATATTAGCGATCATTTGGGGTCAGTTTTTGTTTTTGAGAGAGAGAAATAAATACTTTTATTTAGCAATGACACTCAACTGATAAAACGGGACAGCAATGCATTTATAATGTTACAAAAAAACCCTATTTCAAATAAATGCTTTTCTTTTGAACATTCTTTTTATTAAAGAATCCAAAAATGTATCATAATTACCATAAAATAATAAGCAGCACATCTGTTTTCAACATTAATAATAAGAAATGTTTCTTGAGCACCAAAAGACTGGGGTAACGATGTTAAAAATTCAGCTTTGACATCACAAAAATAAATTAGATTTTAAAATATATTAAAATAGAAAACAGTTATTTCAAATTGTAAAAATATTTCACAATATTAGTTTTTACAGTATTTTTGATCACATAAATGCACTCTTGGTGAGAGTAAGACCATTCTTTCAAAATATCTTACTGACCCCAAATATTTGTATGGTAGCATACGTATTTATTTCACATGTAAGCACGGATATAAAATATGATAAAACCACTGTATGTTTTACTAAAACCCATATTTAAAGAAGCTTCGTACCTTCTGGTCTGGCTGTGAATATGTACAGGAACTGGTTGTTGTCTTACACTCAGGGCAGCATTTCCCAGGCAAATGGACCAGTTTTTCTCCCTGGCACAAGGTGTGAAATTTTAGTTCATTTAATTTCAGCATGAAAACACCCCCCAGGGGAATGATTAGCTGTCTGACACGGAGCCACAAATCTCTAATTACATCACATTTCCAATTCCACCTCTGAGGTTCTTTATAGGGGGCCTCTATCAATAGTCATTTACATTCATGAAAGAATCTTTAGTTGTTTCTGTGTAACACAATTAGATCACCAAAGCCATGGTGGTCTTACAGGCGAATCAGAAGATGTCAGTGAAATACGGAACTACAGATGGGAAAGAGGGTTTGATCAATGTTTTCAAAAACATATAAAAGCATCTGAATACAACCTGAATACATTGGTTAATGCCAACAAAACTAAATATAAAGGGATAGTTCACACAAAAAGGAAAATTCTGTGATAATTTACCTACACTTTTTTTGCACCAGAATGTATGTCACATTTAAACCTGAGAGGTTTCTGTTCAAATATGTGTGCTACTCTTTTAAACTTTCATTACAAACTTTACCTTGACAGTATTTTTAAGTCAGAGTTTCCTCTCTAAAGAATAACCTTTACAGTGGCAATTCTGGATTTGGGCCAAAAGTATAATTAATAAGTGATAAATCTCCACATTGCTCAACCTTTCAAAGCTCCTTATGATTAATGGAGAAGCAGAGAATATATTGATTGAATAAAGTTATAAATCATAACCAGGACAAATGACCACAGAGACAATGTGCCCCAGGTCTCAAACTCATCTGGTATATTTTGCCCTAATAATAGTCAACATTTTACATATAGGGCATCCCCTCCAGCTGAGCTTGTTAATTGTGTCTTTTAATGAGCAGAGTAAGTATGTGTCCCTGCTGATGGCTCTGCATAGAAATGTGTTCCCTATAAAATTTGGACACATACCCGTGGGCACTCCGATCTGGCGCACTCGACCCGTTGGCACAGCACCTGACCCCGTTCACACATGCAGAACTCACAACCCGTGCCGTTCCACATATCACCATGGTAACGGACAATGCCCTCATAGAGGCAGCTGCCTTTTGACGAGACACAATCTTCACAGCACTGCCCGGCTCGCTTGACCTTCGCCTGACCCTGAGGAGAGCACACATTAGCAGACATTATAAAATGTCACACTTGTTATAATGCACATCAAATCATTTGCTAACACTTTATTTTACGGTGTCCTTGTTACACATTATTATTATAATAACAATAAATTATGCACAATTACATGCAAGTAACCCTAAGCCAAACCCTAATCCTAAACCTAACCATATAGTAAGTACATGTAGTTAATTAATATTACTCCGTAATTAAGTGTATAATTACACTGTAACAAGGACAACTTAAAATAACGTGAAACCAATTTTTTGCTTGTGTCTCAGTTTGTAAAAATGAAAAGAAAAATCTGTTGTAAACAAGAAGTTCCATTTAATAGAGCTTAATTTGTATATAACCCAAAATACTTCCTTATAAACCTCACAAAATTGTGTGTTGATGTATTTGGAAGTTTAGAAATTTAGGAATTAGGAGTTTGAATGGGACCTACTGAAGGACTTGTCCCTGTTTTGTTTTGTTTTTTAGGAAAATATACAATAGCCTAGAAAAAAAAATAATGTATAAATGCTAAAAGTGAATTTCGCCAACTTTTAGCATATAGATGGACTCCAGTTAATAAAATAAATACTATAAGCCATAAAACTCTCATTTTCATTTAATGAGGTAATTTCACGCTCTTTAAGGAGTCACACTTATTAAGGTAAGATATAACAAAGAAATGTCTGTTCCTGCTGAGTATTGTTCTAAAGCACAGTTACATAAGATCATGAATTTTGCATGAAAGCAAAAGACCGAGATGAAAAACGCCCTGGAGCAACAGAAAAAATACGAAATATATGGTGCAAACAATCCTGGATGACAAAAAATCCTAACTGTCACTTTTAGGCCCAAGAAGCATAAACTGCAAGAATCAAAGTGAGATTGTATTAAATTGTAAATGACAAGTCATTTAGCCAAAAACATCTCTTTCGTGATCTTCTCAGCAAGTTTGCTGGTCAAGAAAATGTCTTTGACATGAAGTGTTGGGGTGTAATGGATTTCTGCTGACCTTATCACAGTGGAGAGGAGGGCACTTCTCTGTCTGACAGCGAGAATGACCATGATCGCACACACAGGTGCTACAGCTGCCCCGCTGCCACTGCTCACCGTGCTAAGAACACACACACGCGCACACACACGCACACACACACACACAATAAAAGAGTTCTGAGATAAAGGAACATCTGTCATATATTTTTAAATGTATGTAAAAATCCAAAAAAATACAGAGCTACACCACCAATGTTTCAATTCAATTTCAAAATTCAGATTGCATCTCAATGCTGTTCAAAGCTTTAGCAGCAGAACAAATTACAGCACATAATGAATTTAAAATAAATGACAGTTTCAGCCAATGCTGTAGTGAACAAGACAAGTACTAGAAGGAGATGAAAAGAATGGTGAATGTTATCCTCTCTAAATCCCTGCTTTGCTTTCACACAATCCACTGTGATCAAAAGAGCTGAATTCCGCTGAGTGGGACGTGATCGCTGAGAGCACGGTGAACAGAGAAACAGCCCTAAATGACATGCTGATGAGAGATTTCGGGGACGCTCGTGACGTTTGTGTGTCTAAAGAGAGGTGTCAGTACTGCTAAGTAACCACATATTCCAGACTGAGGGGATCAAATGGAATAATTTAAGAATTAACCATTAAAAACCCACATGATTCAACCATCATCTGAATATTGAATCTGGTGCTTTGACAACTGTATATTACCGAGGAACTGCATATATTATATATAATAGCATATACGTGAACAAGTTATGTATTAATACAAATGTGCTAATTACTATTTTCTTAGTTTACTTTGTGCTATTTCTTTTGCTACATTTTTATTTAATTGTATTTAATTGTAAAGTTGCAGACTTTATCATTGTATGCAGCCATGCTATAAATGCTTTGACAATACAAATGTACAGTTTTCCTTATGTTAATGAAGCAGATCAAAACTGCGAATTGAAAGAGAGTGACCAAACAAATGAAGAGTCAGTTGAGGGAAAGATATGTAATATGTGTGTGTGAACAATGGAGTGAGGAACAAAAGATGATATGAGGCAAAGAAAGAAGTGTGGAGGAATGACAGAAGCAGGAGTGACAAACATTTCACACACACCAAACTCAGACACGGCTCTATGCTCAACCCATCTGCCGCAATATGAATGATGAACACACTTTAACCCACACTTACCATCCCCTCCCTCAAAAAGTCTTCTGTAATACAGACATGCATTATCCCATCTGTCACTCTCAATCTATCTCTGTCCTCGGATCTCTGTGTATATTTCACCTTTCTCTAATCTCTTTTCCGGCTTACCTTGTACTCGTTCCCAGCCTCCATGCAGGGATTCGGCTCACATTGAGGACAGCAATGCCCTGGAAGGACCACCAGGTTCTCGTTCTGTATATTAAATGGGTACATCAACATGCTGTTTTTAATTGCTAGAACAACTCTTTCAATTTATAGTAACAGTTTAGTTTTAGCAATGTGGTAGTTTTACACATCTAGACAGGCTGAATTGTGTTTTGCCTTCTCTATTACCAACAGATCAAAACACAAGGCACAGTTCTGGTTGTTACTGACCGCTTTGCATGTAACAGGCTGACACACTGCAACCAGGCATTCAGTGTGACCGTTTTTGCATCGACACTTTGTGCAGGGGCTGGATGTCCATTGCACCCCATCTCTGTACTGACGGCCTTCCCAAGAGCAAGAGGCTATGAGCATTTTAAGAAAGAGCATTTTAATTGCAAAATTGTACTAGTATCTCTAAAAGAAAAAAGCACGTCATTGGTCTCTGACAGAAGCAGAATAAACCCTCGATGAAATGACTGGAGAAGTCCAGAAAACATCACCAGAGAGAAGTCTGTCGTTATTATATTTTAATTTAAAAAAGAATGAAAGAAACATAAGGATGGATGAATTGTTCACAATACATTCAGTAATGTGCATTTTGAAAATAGACTTTAACACACAAATCAAGGCAAAATAAAGTTTTGACAGGGGTAGCTTATATTTGTAACACTGTGGCCATTAACATTGTTTTAATATATTATAAAGAAACAGATTCACTATACTGTAATTACAAATGAGCAGATATAAATAAATCAGCAAATATATAAATATAGACATAAACAAATCTATCCATTGTATATATCCTAGAAAACTAAATAATAAAATAATAAAATTAACTAAAATATGAAATAAAGGAAACAAAAGAAAACATTATTCTCTTGTGTTCCATAATAGCTTAAAAATATATATCATTATGTTGCACAAATTTTTTTTTTCTGTACTTATTTAGGAACCAATAAATAAGAAATGTGGTCTTGTTTTCTACAGGACCATAAAGTTCTAAACACATTATCACAGATTTTTCCATAAAGTAAATACAATGCGTGACGAAATCAAGAAACAGTGGCAGAGAAAAGCAATCGTTTTCACAAACACGTTGTGCATGAATAAAAAGCTGCAGCTTACTGTACCTCCATTATGAGCACATACAGGACAGCAGTCTCCATCTGGGATGAAAGGACTCTGGTCTTTCCCACAACTAAGAGGAGGACAAGCACGTGGCCCACAGGTCACCTTCCCATGAGAGCATGTGCACACCGAACATTTGGAATTACTCCACTGACTGTCATGCTGAGTGAGTGGGAGTGAGAGAAAGATAAATCAGGACATGGATGAAGAGAGATGTTGATTGCAAAACACAAAAGTCCTAAAAATAAATTAGAAAACGGTTATCTTTAAAACTGTGCAAACAGAGTATCACAATTATCATTTATTGTTCTCAGCCCCAATACCAACACAGCCTACTCTCCTAAGTAAATGCTACTTGACTTGAAAGCTACACTGCTAGAATCTTAAACAGAGCACCAAGTGGCTCTTTAGCAGGGATGACTGGGACAAAAAAGAAGCTTGCTCTGTCAGGGAAGAGTGGAACAGTAACAAAAACGCTTTTGTGCACAAAACTAAGCAATCACAGAGTCGGGTGTTTGTCCAGAAGTGGGAAGATTTGCCAAGGAACAGGATGAGGCTTTTAGCATCTTTCATTGGAGTTGTGTCATAAGCAGTGTCACTTACCCCATAAACCATTCCTTCATGCTGACAGATCCCGGGCAACTGTGCAAAACATTCTGGACAGCACTTGTTGGGTGGGATTCTTAAGCGTTCACCCTAGGAAAACATCCCAAGAAACATTTAAAGAGATGCATTAACATCCTAGAGAACGTTTTATCAGAACTCAAGAGCAAAGAGACAGAATACGGGATCAAAATTATTGGCATTTGCAACCAGTGTTATTTTAGTATTATTTATGTACTACAAACTACTTTATTCATATTTTGAATGAGCTTTTTAAATGTTCAGTTTTTATTTTAAATTTGGTTTAGGTTTTACAGCAAGTTATTTTGTTATGTGCTTTGCCATTTTTATAAATATTGATAGTTTTAGTACTTCAACTGCAACCTATTTTTATTTCTCTCCTAGGCAACACTTTTCATTTCTGTTCAGGTTTTTTAGGTTTGGATTTTTGATCTAATATTAATAATTAATTTTTATTTCAGCTTTATTTCAATGAAAAATTTTTTATAGTTTAACAATAACAACACTGCCACAATTCTTTTAAGGTTTAATGGAAATAAGATAACTCCAGCAGTGCCTTTAGTGAATGAACAATATGTTTTTGAAGAAATCCATTGTGAATGATCCAATGGCTGACTATAAAGATGTACTGGTGTACTAATGTTACTAGCAGAAAGTGCAATATGCTGTACAGACTCTTGGAACACTCTAGTGTTTCAAGTCGAGGACCAGAATAAACTGTTATATAATCTTTAATGAACTCACTTAGAAATTCTTTGAGAACAACGTCACAGAATCATCTTTTAAATGGTTCTTCATAGAACCATCATTGTTCGAACCATTTATAACACTGTTCTTAGTATTGGCTGCTTTTAATTGGACCAAAAGCATGAATGTTTAATTGGCCGCTTTCATTCCTATAAGCTAACAATGCATTCATCAAGCACCTAAGCCCTGTTATTGCCTCATTTTAATGGCCCATGAGCAAATACTTCATTCTTACCCTCTGAAAGTCACACTGGGGATTTTGGCAGCGAGTGGGTTTGCAGATGACAATATCATTGTAGCAGATGCAGTCTTGACAGGTGTCTGGTTTCCATGATGTATTGTTCTATAACAGGAAGAAAGGTACAAAGACTTAACTCCATGCACACCAAATGCCATCATCTCTCAGTTTATGAAGCATGCGTTGGGAATGACAAGGCACTAAAAAGCAAAACCTTGACAGTGTAACATCTGGAGATGACAACATAAAAACAAGTCAGAGGGATCAGTGTCCGGGCCGCTCAAATAATGAATCCAAATTCATTAATTTCCTTACTAAACATTCACAATCATCACTTTTCAAAACAGCTTCATAATTGTTGTTGTATGTGTTTGAAATTCCTAACTGAAACCATTCAAACAAGGCCATTAGAAATAGTAAAGCTATCTGGCATTTAACCCGAGACATCCCCATTCCCTACAATGAATGTTAGAGCATTAACAGATAAGAGTCAAAGAGGTTGCTTTAAGATGTATTAACAGTCTTGCCTGAGGGACCTACTGCTTTAAAAGGGTATCGGATGAACAGATGTAAAACAGAGGAGGAGCCTCCTTTATGTCAATGTAGCCTTTTCACTGAGCTAATCCAAGCAGACCTAAACAGACCGTTTGGACTGGTCCTAAGAAAGGTGAGGGTGAATGAAACACTGTGTTGCCACTGAAGTTTTGATTTAAGTAGTCTTACAGTCATTTGATGACGCTAGCTGTATCAATTCAAGCCAAGCCAGGCTGTGACTACAATGGAATGCAACAAAATAAACATAAATTGTAAATAAAATGTAGACACCATTGGTAACAGTTAGGAAAGGTTTGCGTGCATATAAAGTGGTTTGGTCAGATGTCATCTAGTTAGAGTACACACCATTGTTAACAAACACACTCTTATGGACCATTCATTTCAATGAGTTATAGGAAAAGAATTCCAACTGTAACTAGGAATTCTGAATTCATAACAGTATTCTAAAAAATATCAAATACTTAACAAATAATATTATTTGCTATTGTTTTGCATATATGCTCAATGTTATTGCTGAATTAACTGTAACTTTGTTTGGATGACTATCAACAGAACACTTCACATTTTCCCCTTGAACAGGCAAAAATATTCATTCACACTTTAGTTTGGGGACCAATTCTCACTATTAACTATGACTTTTGCCTTAATAAACTCCAGATTTTCTGCTTATTAATAGTTAGTGAAGTAGTTGTTAAGTTTAGGTATGATGATGAAGGGATCGAAAATATGGTCATGCAGAATACGTGGTAACACTTTAGAATAGGGAACACTTATTCACTATTAACTACGACTTTTCCCTCAAGAAATTCCTAATTTACTGCTTATTAGTAGTTAGTAAGGTAGTTGTTAATTAGTAAGGTATTGAGCAGGATTAGGGATGTAGAATAAGGCATTAATATGTGCTTAATTAGTACTAATAAATGGCTAATATTCTAGTAATATGCATGCTAATAAGCAACTGAGAGACCCTAAAATAAAGTGTTACCAAATACGGCATTAATATGTGTTTAAGTACTCATAAATGCTAGCAATATGCATTGCATACTAATAAGCAACTAGTTAATAGTGAGAATTGCTCTCTAAACTGAAACGTTACAAAATATTCTTTAAACGGAGTGATATTTAAATGACACACACAATCAAGATCACTAAGGTAACATCATTAAATTAGAATAACCCAATTTGGTAACACTTTATTTTAGGGTCTCTTAACTACTTGCTTATTAGCATGCATATGATTAGAATACTAGCCATTTATTAGTACTAATTAAGCACATATTGATGCCTTTTTCTACATGACCTTATTCTACATCCCTAATCTTACTAACTATTAATAAGCAGTAAATTAGGAATTTCTTGAGGGAAAAGTCATAGTTAATAGTGAATAAGTGTTCCCTATTCTAAAGTGTTACCCACAATTTAAATTCAAATGTATGTTAAGAATATAATGAAGTAATATTGCTTTGCATGGCCTTCAACTAGATATCCACATAAACTGTTTAAATGCATCAAGCAGTAAGCTATGTCAGAAGTTTATTTAAACTTCCGGTGACAAATCAGATATATGCACACAAAACTTTAATTTGCTCTTACTGATCATAAATTCTGTACAGCTGTATTATAAATCACACACAGCGACAGCTTTCCTGAGGAGCCATCTTGTCAAAGTGACACTTTGAGCAAGTGTTGATAGGGTTGCACATTTCAGCACAGCACCTAGCCTCTGAAGTGACACTCGGCACAGATGTCTTAATGGGGAATGGCCCCAATGTGGCTTTGAATGGCCAGCTTGGAGAGATCTGAGCAGAGTCAATATCTCAGCAAACTGTTTGTGGTTTCCAGAAGCCCAGAGTGGTAATAAAATCTCAGTCTGTTTGCGTTCTAAAAACACATCTCATGTGATCTGTGGCACGCAGCACATTCAGCTAAAACTTGCACCTAACTTTATTGCAGTCTAGAAAACATTGTTAAAAATAAACATTATGTGAAATATGTATTGTTCCAAGCACATATTCTTCTGTGGAACATGAAAGATTGGTATTTGAAGAATACTCTGGACACTCTTTTCCATGGAAGGAAAATAAATGAAGAGTAAAATAACTAAGTTTCAAATTAAAGACAGAATTTGCATTTTTGGGAGCAAGAGCCTTAATATCAAGTCAATGTAATGGAAATTGTGTTGACAACGCCTGTTTTCGTTCAGCTATATACAAGAACAGCTGCAGAATTATAAGGGAAAGTGAGCTGTGCTTTCTTAGCTTAATCATAGATAAAACCCTCTATGGGACATTACTCACAAAACTCCAGGTATTTGATGACATTTCATAAATGATAATCTTATCAAACCAATCAAAACAAAACAATTTTTAATAAGCCTGAGCTAGCTTGAGATTACGTTCCTATTGCATAGAGAGTAAGCAGGTCCCTGAAGTATTACATTTTTAATCGCTAGTTTTAGTAATGACAGAAAGCATGTTGTATTTCTCCAGCAGATTTCTGGAGCATTTTTGAGCAAGCAACACATTTGAGATAATGACATTTTTATTAGCTGAACAAAATAGGCCACTGAAGTTTGTGCTCTAAGCACAACAATCATAAAAAAATTAAATGACAATTAAATGAGTCTCTGTCTGACATCAGTCTAAGATTAAATGAAAAACTTAAACAATTAAAACACAGAAAATTAGAAATGATGCCTTGGAAATTAACTAACATGAGTTAAAGCTGATTTTTCTGAGCTATATTTGCAATGACCGGTCTCGAGGTTATTGTTAGTGAATGTGTAGTTCCATACAGTTACAAAGAACATGTTCCACAAAGTTTTACACTCAGCAAGTGTTCAAATGCTTTTGTCTTGAATTTAAAACTATATATTACTAAACAATAAACTTGAGTTTTTTTCCAAAGGTGGTTTTGCAGGCAGGCACATTCACATCCTCCCCAAAAAGCGAAGAGAGCAGGTATCTGTGTCAAAAAGCTATTTGGTTGATGTATTGAGCTGTCTGAAACGCAAAGTAATTATGAATGAGCCCCTGGACCCGCTTCAAACAACATATGAGAAGAATCGACAAATAAGGACACTAGTTGGTGAAGTTAAAGATAGGTCTGGATTTGGTCCAGTTGACATGTTTAAGTTAACAGGAGCATACTGTGAGTAAGGTGTAACTGCACAATCTCCAGGGCACACGAGAGTTTGTGTGACAGAACATATTTGATAAATCAGCCAAGGAAGTAATGTGACATATTTGGTGGGCCACTCAGGTGCAGTTCAGATACACACCATTAGCCACAGACAAACGGTCTGTTGTGTGCACTGGACGATTCAAGATTGTCTATAGCGAGGGAAACAATTTATCTTCTGTTCCTGTGTCATTCAAAGTATCATGTGACTTTCTACTCGATAAGCAAAAACAACAGCGGCTGTTTAGATGAAGTTAAAAACCTATCTGGGTGGAAACATCACATTAAAAGCTGAAAACCCTCTGGGTCACATGTAAATGTTCCTATTTCAGTTCTAGAAGTTAAAGACTAGTAGCCAAGCAAGCAGAAGGTAATTGAGTCCAAATTGAGCTGGCCTCGATTTAGGCAGTGAGAGATCAGCCAGAACCGAGCCATTGCGCAGACTAATTCAATTAGAAAATGTGCTAAATCGTATCCCCAGCCAATTGAGTCCACTAAAGCAGTGGCTGATGGCCACAGATACAAGCAGAGCAACTTAACCTTCATTATGAAAGATCTTAAGATGAGTCTTGGAGTAAGTTCATCCTAAATCAACTATATAGAGGATATTAGTCACAAAGTAGCTTGAGAAAATTGTAAAATGTTGTAATTGTTCCAAGACCCATTCTTGTACATTCATGTTTTATGCCTTGCAAACCTAAATGTTGATTTTTTGTGATGTATATTCTACAACTTTGTTGCACATTTTGCTGATCTGTCACCAAGATAATCTAACTGGATAGCATACTGTAGATGAGGTTTTTTGAATTTACAAAATGACTTGTGACTTGAAAGCAGGAGTAAAAATGTGCTGCAATATTTTGCATTGATTGCCTTTGTTGTCAAACAAAAGTTTTCATGGATTTATGGAGTTAGATTATAGATGCACACTAGAGGGCTGCATTGGGTTTGGGCTCCCGCGGGACCCGCGGGACCCAACGCAAATCTCGCAGGAGTGGGAGGTTTTTCCTTTGCTGCGGGTGGGAGTGGGCGGTCAGAAAATTTCGCGGGAGACCCGCAGGCAACGGTGGGATTTGATGTGTAATAGAAATTGAGTCAACACATTAAATTGAGAAGAAAATTAAAGCGGCTGTTTACTTGACAAAAGCAAAGCAAGGCAAGGTAAGTCAGACGTCTGGAAACAATTCTCAATTGTCACTGAAAAAAAATGGGAAAGAGTTGAACTTAAGTTGCGTGCACAAGGACATAAATCTGGCACCTCTGCCCTGAGACGGCATACCTATTTTAAGTTCTATGTAGGCTACTTAAGTTAAAGTTATTTAATATTTTGCTTTGGCTTATTTAGCATACTTAAACTATTTGTTAACAGTTGGTCATTGCACACTGAGTCCGAAATTTCCGCGTATGCTTTTTTTTACCGTATTCCTCATTTCCTATCAAAATGCAAGGTACGGATGCGCAAATGCAGAAATCGAACCTGATGCGAATTTTTTTATGACGGACGAAAGTTTCGGAGGCAGTGTGTAAAGGTGATTGACATAACCTGAGGTCGTATTTATTTTTTAACGTGCGAAAATTTCGGACTGGGCCTGCATAAACTTATTTAAACTGTTTGTTTAGTAAATCGTTTGGTGTGTGCGTGTGTATCAAGCAGTAGGCTACTTTTAAAAACTGAGGTGCTGCTATTTGTGCTTTTGTTTTAACGGTTAATGTTTTATAACGCTAATAAAAAAATAGCCTACCCAGTGTTTTTGTCACGTTTGGTTCTTTGGTTTAGCATTACTTCATCTTATTTAAACGCAATCATGTTTAAAGCCTGCTATTCTGGATGTTAAGTTGAACGAATATTTGAGTAGGCTATTTGTGTAGCCGACATTTTTTACAAGCTCTGAGAGAAAGTCCGCGGGCGCGGGCGGGAGTGGACACAAACATTGCGGGCGCGGGCGGGAGTGGAACACGCAGGTTGCGGGAGCGGGCGGTCCTGGTCAGAAATTCAGCGGGAGCGGGCGGGTGCGGGTTTAAGAAAACAGTCCCGCGCAGGGCTCTAATGCACACTACCATTCAAAAGTTGGTTGGGTCAGTAAGATTTTTTAGATGTTTTTGAATGAAGCTTCTTACGCTCAACAAGGCTGCATTGCAAAAAATATATATTTAGCAAATATAAAAATCTATCGCTAAAAATAAAAAGTGGCATTCCTTATGTGACAATAAATAAACATTAAAAAACATGATGGATCCCCCCATGATCCAACATCATTTCTGACATTCCTTGGCAAAGTGGGCAAAAAAAAAAAAAAAAAAACCTGGGTGACCCTCTCTTTACTAACAACATGTAAAATGCATGAAGGACATCTGGTATCATGTTTCAGGAAAAGACGTGTGTTGAAGACACAGCACTACGTTCGCTGTTCCTTTGAATAAACCTGGGCTTCAATACATTCAAATGTATTCAAGTTTCTGCACTTCAATTGCCTTCTACACAACTTCCTTTTTATGCCACCCAAGCATGATTATATGCAAATTTCTTGCAAGGCAAGCGGTGAGACTAAAAGGTTGCCCAAAGGGACATCTAAATCTATTTGTCACTGCACAGATATGCTCAAATGGTCACATCTTGTTTAGAGAAATTAAAGCAGGAAGACAAATTATAAAAATGTTAAAAAAGAAAAAAATGTATACAGCTATATAGCATGTTCTAATTATGCTTCCTTTTTAAATTAAAACTAATTTAAATGCCCCAGGGTGGATTTTATTCCCTCATTGTTATTTTTAATAGCCTGCATGAAATATAACACATGTTGTTCTCCCAAAGCAAATGTGATAATTACTGCCTTCTGAATGAGCAGAGATGTGTCTAATACGGAAAAATGGAAAAGTATGAAGACAATTTTCAATGTTAAGTTCAAAATCGTCTAGTCCCCCTTGTGAACGCTGAAATTATGACAATAAAAAGAAGGCTGTCAAGACATGTAGCCTACATAGATTAGCTCCAATGTAAAAAGAAACCAATAAATGATAGCTTTACTTCACTTTTATGTTGTGCTCACATCTAGAACTGCATTTGGACATTTCATTTTGAAAATGATTGGAAACACAATAATTATCACTGATAACTTGTGTTTTCGTAAGAAACAAATCCATCATTAAGGCAGTTTAACTGCAAACCACTGCTTCCAGCTAAAATATGACTCCTATATCCATAATATTGCTTTCTCCAGTGATGAAGTTGTTTCGTCTGAATCAGGAGAGAAATATAAGATCAAGTACTTGTTTACAATCTTAAACAGTCCAAAACAGTTCTAAACAAATAAGTTGGTTGATATCGATGTAAGAGGACAACAAGAGATCAACTTTTTCACTAGAAAAAACATTATTATGGATTATAGCCAGAAGCAACTGTTTAAAGTTAAACGCTCCAATGATGGATTTGTTTCTTACAAGCATGCAGCTTTTCACTTCATAAAATATTAATTGATGGACTGGAGTCATGTGGATTACTTGTGGATTATTTTGATGTTTTTGTTGATGCTAAATTTCTCCAAAATTGTTATGAGGAAGAAACAAGCTCATCTACATCTTGGATGGCCTGAGGGGGAGTAAATTTTCAGCAGTTTTTTATTTTTATTTTAGGTCAACTATTTCTTAAATAAAGAGATTTTATTATTACTGCCATTCTTTCTAGAGGAAAAAAAATAATAGAGGTGGAAGAATCTTGTAACTAAGAAAACGTTTCGAAAGCCATTTAGAATTTTACTCAACTCAGTATATTCAAATGAACAGATCAGCCAGATGTATCATGAACATTTTAGTTCATTTCATTTCAATAATAATATGTTACTGCAGACAGCAGCTTTCAGTTAGACGTGAGCAAAGTAGAATACTGGAGAAACTGATATAGTTGGTGTGTATTAGTGTATAAGACACTGAATGCTAGAAGATAAAAGAAAAGGACGTAATGAAAGTGAAGATAAAATTAAGGAGAAAAAGAAATATGATCAAACGCTTTTTGAGATAAACTCCTCTGGATGTGGTCAAATGGATTTTTCAATAATTTACCCTTTCTGTCAACTTGTTATTTCTAACAAAAAGAGCTTTAACTTATGTTGAAAACATTAAAACATTAACACTAGCAATGCTGGTAATAAAGCTCAATGACTTCATTCTGTCAGCAATGCTTCGTTTATGTTAAGAGATTATTTCTTCATGATTGTCCCATTATTTGTACACCTTTAATACAAGCAACAAAAGGTATGTGGCACTTCAGCCATCCAGTGTACAAACTATAACATTTTTCTAAAACCAAAGTTCACATCACTTCAATGGGTACTTTTGCCCTACAACACAACCATTGAATTATTAATGCTAAAAACCTTGAAAGATGACAGGGACAACAACACCACTGCACTCTAACCAGGTAAATCTGTTCACTTGTGCATTCTACCTGTGTAAACAAACATGCTCTCTGGAAGGTAGTGAAATTCCTCTAGACACAACAAAGACTGATGGTAAATTATTTACAAAAAATGGCTTTGTGGCAAAACCTGTTCCTAGGGCAGGTTCTGTCAAACAATGTGGGAGATTTGCCATGAAAAAAGAATGGCTTTACGTAGGCTGTTTCCGACACTAAAGAATGTAGGCAGTATTATGAATACCCAAGACGTGTCACTGGTATAGTTTTGAATGGGGAAAAATGCAACGCTCAATATGGCCGCTCTATCGAACGAAGCCCCGCCTTCTGAGCAAAAGAGCCAATCGCTAATTGGTAAAGTCAGCGGGTCACTGCAGTTGCCGGTTGCTATAGAAACAGTCAACGCTCTGAGCCGTGCGCCTGGGACTGCGCATGCGCACTGGCTGGTCTAGCCTGAGAAATACGCTTTTTTTAACGCTATTTGAGCAAAATAAACAACACTTATGATACAGTTGTTGTCCGATTTCATTGGTGATTTCAAATATGAAATTTAATCGTAAGCTTTGCGAACAGTTTTGGACAATTTGATGATTCCCCATTCAAAGAGATAGGAGCTGCACTTGGATGCCCGAGAGGCGTTTCAAAGATGGCCGCCGAGTGACATGACTTGTCTAAAAGAGATTTTGGTATTACGTCTGTTAATGGTTAACATTTATGTGCTGGATGGTTGATCAAACAGATTTATTCCATCAGGAGAGTCCGTTCACTCTCTTATCTTACTCAGTTATTTTACTTCAAATATAAAATTGCATCTACCATTCAAAAGTTAGGGGTCATTACTTCAGTCTTCAGTTTTCCTTTAGAATCATTTTAATATGCTAATTTGGTGTTTTAAAAACATTTCTTATTATTATCAATGGTGGAAAGTCAATTGTGCTGCTTAATATTTTTGGGGAAACCACAATACATTTTAAGGATTATTTGACGAATAGAAATTTCAAAAGAACAGCATTCATTTGAAATAGAAATATTTTGTATTATAAATACCTTTTGATAAAATTAATTAAATTAAAAAACAATCATGCTGACCCCCAACTTTTGAATGGTTATGTCTGAAAAAACTAAAACTGGCTACATAAAAAAGACATTCTGAATTCTAATCGATGCTGTTTAAAAACATCCTAAATGGATGCCAAATGAAGGTTCTACAGAAGGGATGTACAACTGCAACAGAAATATCAATGGCAGATTCAGTTAAAGAAAAAGTATCATTTTTTAAAATAGTATCCCTGACAAAGCTCTTAAAATGATATTTAAAAAGTTTCGGAAGCTTTGACAGTATGCAGCTCTTTTTACATTAGTCTTATTGACTGTCACGCCATGTGCAAGGGGTGTTTATTTATGTATTAAAATGAAGTTGTAAAATGAAAACAAAACACTTGACAAACACTCTGTTGGGAGGTCTGCTGGCCCAGAATACTGACTAAAATGCACCCATAGACTATGGTCTGTAAACAGTGCTCTGTTGAGGAACACTTTGTGTAGATATTGATTTTATAGCTCACCAACCTTTCTTCTGGCATACTGGCATTTTTGTAAATCAAAAAATCCTCATATTTCCACTCAGCAATCAATATTTTATAGAACAGGTTGTTGTCACTGCTTTAAAGCTTCAAGCAAGTATTCTCAAGTGTTGTTTGTATTTGATGTTTGTCTATAAATGACACTAATACACAACACATAAATAACAACTGAGATTTTCACAATTGCCCAACTACAGTTAAAAAATAATACTGTTAATATTTCAACCAACTTCCTGCATGCATTATCACTGGAAGTTTGTACCTAAGGGCATGCTGGGCCAGGACTGGGCCATGGGGTGGAAATGAGGATGTATGGATTACAAATTGCCACGAGCTTTGACAGCTTTAGAGGCCAGCAGGAGCCTATCAGAGCAAGCAGGCCATAAGCAGGCCGACTGTGAGCAAAAATCTGCAGTCAATCACAAAAACTCTTTGAGCAACACTCAAGGGGTCTGCGGCTGAGCCAAACCCCACCGAGGGCTAGAGAGCTGGAGACAGATGGATGTCAAACTTGGAGGACGACTGCAACGAGCCTATCTCTGCTCACTCCAGATTCAATGGAAGGACTGGAAGGGGAGCTAGACATTTTACAAAAAGGGCCTGTACTAAGAGGATTATAAGCATATGTTTGGGATTAAAAAGGGTACTTCAGGTCAATGGTACAATTCACTTTTTCACTGCTGAAATACAACTTGTTCAAGAGAACACTGACAAGAATAGATTGTTAATCAGCAGTGCTCTCAGCAAGCCTCATGCACAAAAGTTTGCATACTACAGCAGAATCTGTGTAGCAAAATGGAGTCTGCAACACATTTATGAAGAAAACAAAGCCAGACAAAAAACAAAACCACTAAAATAAAATAAAATAAAGTAACTGCTGTGCAGTACTGAACCTGGCATTACAATGACACAACCTTTGTAGGACTGCACAGTACTGTACCGAGTGCTAACATTGTCATTGAGTTTCATTATGCCACTGGCCTGTTTTATCACCATATGTGGAAAGCAATTTCTTCTCTCTTGCTCTGGATGTGAGGCGTTGGAATCTGAGAGTTCAATGAATAAAAGATGATACGCACAGCTTGAGTTTGAAGTCAGTTACCAACACTACCATCTGATAAATTGTAGGAATCATAGCCCAGCATGCATCAGAATCATGTTGGTCAGAGCTGTTTGCACATTGCATATAAACTGCATGCAGATGAAATTAAAGTAATATCGACTGATGAAAATAAATATTTTGTTCATTCTTCAGTGCTTTTTTTGAGTCCAGTGAATCATGCTGACCACATTTTTAATTGCATTTTTTTCAGATTGCTTTTTGATCATGACTAGCACATTTAAAAAGCATGTGATAATTGCATTCCTGTCCACACTGAGCTAAAATTCCCACAACAGTAAAAGTGTGTAATTGCATGGCCAAATGTTTGTAAAGATATGGACATTTCCAAGAAAAGCTTGTTATTTATACTTCAAAATATGTGCAAATAAAATAGCATACATACTTTTCAAAGGCCGCTTTGTACATATAAAACATTTATACAAAAGGCCGCAGAACCTGTGCCTCGGAAGCTCCATGTACACTTGGAATTACTGCTATTTGACCTGAAAAGCGAGCGTATAACAAATTTCATAAATAACTGAGTAGGTAGTCACAGAGAGCTGGTGATTTTTCTGCTACAGTATTCCATAGTAATCAGTTTTTTTCCTCTCACTACACTTCTCCCTGAAGGTTTAAAATGATTGTACCTTTTCATTTAACTTACCGCTGTGTTTGTGGATGCTGAACACAGACCAACATGACTGTACAAACATGGCAGCCTGAATAGGGCAAATGCATTTGTAGTGACAGGAGTATATGTGCATGTGACACAACAGCTGTGCCCTCAGGTCCTGGAGAATTCAGGTATGCAACTACAATTAAAGATTTCCAAAGGCCTGAGTGAGCCCTCGTAAATCTGTCCCAACATCATAGGCAGATGGATTAAGGAATGAAGCATTACGTGAACGTAACAGGGTTGCTGTTAACCCCTAAAGATCCATTTCTCATTGTGTTTTCTCTACTATTGCATGCACATCTACTCTAAATGTACCGATATTAAAACTGCTTTCTGCACTCCTTTATATAAAAAATAGAATAGAACATACTTAACAGAGTGAACGAAATGAATCATTCAGTACATTCCTAAATGTAAAGCTCAAGCATCAAAAATACAAATATAAATCAACAACAACAATATTGCTTTCTCAGTAAAATCTTTTTTGACAGTGTAGTGCAGTATTATTATTAGAACAATTATTATTAATAATAATATCTTGTTTAATTAAACCTCACAATAGAAAAAAAAGTTTTCCCACATTCGAAATTTTCGCTATGAGAGAAATGGCCATACAGGATAATCATGGCCCAAGAAAAGACTTGACTGGCACTGAATGGCACAGTCATTTCCTTCCCATTACAGTGCATTATCCTGCAGGAACAGAGCCTAAAAGACACTGAAGTGTTTAGTTTCAATCAATTTGTCAGTCTGGAAATGAAAGAATGGACTGACTCAGGTATCTCTGGGATGGTTTATAGCTTACTGGCCAGCTGGTCTCAAAGTTTACAAGTCTGAGGGGTAGGTTTAGCAATTTAAGACGAAGTTTTCAAAGATGGATTTGAGCCTCGATGGTCTGAGCTGAACACAGCTATTTCAATCAGTCCTCTCCCCTCCCAGTCTTTAAAAGGTCAGGCTAAAATCAATACCACCTACCACCTAATCCAAGACAAAAAAAAAAAAAAACCTAGCTGTCATATTAATGCATTACCATTTTCCATTCGGTCTGGTGTAACATCGACTTCTTTTAGTACATTAAAGCACATGCTGAGCTCATGCATTTTTGCAGGAATGATGCTTTACCTACACCCTCTGGATTGATAAAGCAGGTGTTCTGTTATATTTAATTCAGCCCCATCTGAATTTAGCAAACCCTGAGATACTCTTGTTACTATCCGGAGATTATTTTAGCGTACTGGCTTTGAATGCATCAGAAAAGCAGCTGACCCTGGCGCCACGGCAGGAAATATGTTTCTATTTTAACTTTGTCGAAACTGTATATTGGGTGAACATAATGACTGAATATGGAGCATTCCCTACATAGCCATTCCTAAACTACACACACTAGTAATAGAGTTCATATAGCTAGACTATGTTTTATTGTTACATGTGCATACTGTATATACTGCATTCCACTGACACACTCATGCCCTTTGACTATCAGCGGTGCATGTATAGCATTCCTCTCATTGATTGCTAGGTGCCAGCAGACTAATGACTGTAGTGAGGTCGCCATGGATTGGCCTATATTTGAAATGCAAATATGATACTGCCGGCCAGCTATTTGTGACTCCATAAAGAAAACAGCCAACACTTATATGCCTTAGATGCCCTGTGCAACAGTAATACTGCATGCTTGCTTCAAACAGCATTTCTAAATAAGAGATTGCATACATGGAAGAGCTATAAAAAGAGCAAGTACGAAAATATCAGCGTACATTAGGTCTTATCAAATATAAAATCCTTCTAAGGTATGTTGCTTTTTAGTCAATAAACCAACAGACTAAAAAAAAGAAACTTATCTTGAATATGCTAACAGCACTTTTTTAGAGAGAAAAACAGCTGACTGTAGGAGAAAACAAGGAGGAAAAACAGAGCTGGAGGAGAAGTCGTCCTGGTGTAACAATGAAAAACAAGTTCTTGTCTTTTTTGCCCTGAGCAAAGACCTCAGAGATAGTCAGGTACTTGAGGGAATAGGAGCTAGAAGCATTAGCAATGCTAAAGATGTAAATAATGGAAATGTGTTGGTGGAGCTGAGCCAAAGGCTACAGTGCGCTAACATCTAGTCTGAGCAACACTCACTATCACACTCCTAGCATCAATTTAAAACAAACTATTCAAGCAATATTATACTAATTTTCTTTTGCAAATGTCACCACATGCCCTCACACAGTGTAGCTCAGTGGGTGAAGGTGAAAATCCATACAAAAGACATTATAGCTTATCTATAAGTAAACGTGCATAGCTTGAAGGAACAACAGCCCACACAAACACAAACTTGGGTTGTCTTCTTTGAATTAGTTCTCATATTTAAGACCATACAAATGACCCCAACCTCTGTTTTCACTAACCCTCTGCGACATGAAATTTGATCTCACTATAAACTTAAAGGAAAAGATCCCCCTCACACTCATGTTCTTTCAAACCTGTATGACTTAATTATTAATTCTGTGGAATGCAAAAGAAGTTTTTCTGAAGAATGTATGACTTTCAGACAAAAACAGTTGAAAGATTTTTTTAAATAAGAACACAAATAAAAAAATTTTATGCTATATTCTTGTGTTGTACTGCATATATTTGCACTGTCTATGGAGCGGACCTGACTTACATTTCACTGCTGGTTATACTCTGTATAATTGTGTACGTAACAAATAAAAATCTTGAATCTTGAAATCTTGAATCTAATACATTTTGAAGTTTGCATCACATATTCAGCTCCATATGAATGGCTTTTCTGATGTAGTAAACTTGCTCGGTAGCTCACCTGGTACCAGCACTTACCATGAGGAGTCCCATAAAGTAACACAGGAGATAAAAGACTTGTAGAAGCAAGCTAAAACAGCTTGGTTGCTTTTGCAAATGTGTCTGCTTTTGTTAAAATTATTGATTAGGTTTAGGGTATAGGGTTTAGTGTAGGTGGTCCATTACTTTCAAACATGATAGAGGCATTAACATTTTAGTGCCATTCACCCATTTCATTTCCCAATTGCCACAATACATAAAACAACCAACGTAACAAACACTACCAGATTCATGTTCATCTGTTTTGGATAAAACTGCTTCGGCACTTTTTAATGCCACTCACTAGATACTTCACTTTTAAAGTGTCGTGAAACATGCAAGAAGCAACATAATACAATTTTGCAAAAATGTTGCCACAGGCAAGTTTGTATAATGAGATTGGGTTGTAAAAATCACAAAATCATCAAACAATTTGCAAATAAAATCGTGTTTTCATCAGCATTTCCAGGGAAACTGGCCCAAAAGCAAACAGAGGTTTAACCATTGGGGAAGCAACTGTGTCTCTTTTTTCAAGTGTTTTCTTAACAAATAAAAAATGTATCCACCTCAAGCAAGCAGGGCATGTTTTTTATGTGCATTTTGAAAATTTAATTTACATCTTGGTGTTTCCATCCAGCATTTCACGATATTCCAAATTTAAATCAAAATATGAGGATGATAATTACAATCTGTATCGAGTCCCAGACTTTGAAGGCACCCTGTTATGAGACAATCTCAAGTTGTTCTCTTATTGTGAATTTCCAGAGATATCCTGTGACCTTTTTGTCGAGTTCAAGTGAAAAAATACCAGAGAAAGGAAGTGAAGCGTGGCGCCAATTGTCAGCACTAGCACTGCTGCTACCTAGCATGTGTCGCACATTGGGCAAGTCCCTGGACACACATAGCAGGATAAGTGGCTGCCCTCCAGAGAACTCCAGGCATCACAAAAGAGCCCAGCCCAGGCACACAAAAGAGCACAGCAATCCACTGGCAACACATCAAAGCACAGCACTGTAGTTAGAAAAAAAAACCCTGCTAGTGTTCTGTATATGATTTGGGGAGTTTTAGGACTGTGACCAAATACAGTGGACTATAACTGCATCTTACTTGAGAAATGGAATGTGCCCAAAAACAGAAACTTGTGCCCCCTGAGCCAAGTAGATTTTAAAAGCAACTGTAAAAAACTCTATATTTCCCAAAGGAACAAAAAGGCAAAAGTGCTTTTTCATTGCAATGAAAATGCATGCTGATCACAAAGTAAAAAAAAAAATATTAATTAATTTTTTTTCAGGTTGAATCCCATCTGAACCCAGTACAACCTGGACTATGATCAGAGTCCCTTCAAAAATATGTGTGATTAAAAAAAAAAATAATAATCAAAAGATGCACGACACTCCTGGTCTACACTGTTGGTGTTGTTAGACATAAAATGTATACGGGTGTATAAAATCCTGTGTCATACTGAAGGAAGGAAATGTGTCTTCTGTGATGAACACAACAGGAAGAAAGCAGAAATGAAAACAAAGCTCTTGATTGTGAATATCCATCTCCTTTGCATGAAAACTAACAGTATTTATGTATACTGGCATAAAGAATGAGCAGAAGCAGTATGTGCAATTGCTAAAAATCAATCTTCATAGAAAGAAAAACTGCTTGACTCTATATAGGACAAGCATCATGCAATTGAGTGAAATAGCGTTTGGAAACACTATTCATCAGGGAGCCATTCAGAGAACGCATGGCGCCTTCCCAGTGCAACAAACGAAATCACAGCCAAGTCAAAAATAGGGACCGAGCTGATGGTAGACCAAAACCTTTAAGTTTTTCCTCACAGTAAGTCCTGGAGATCAAGATGTTGACTTAGGTTTTATGGGCAGACTTTGAGGACACAATTAATGGGTCTCTGGCATACATGCCTGGCTAACACATCTGAGAACGCCCTAACTCTTTGAACCTTGGCAAAAGGGAAGAAAGCACAAATACTTGGAAGACAAGCGGGGTGGATCGTGTGGATGGAGGCGCAGGTTTTGGAACAAGGTCAGTTCCTTTAGAACACAGTGAGGGTTTTCTAACAAAGGACGCATTCACAGTGACCAGTCGACTCACAGTAGCGGGATTTCGCACATAACTCAGCCTTGCCATCCCTTTGTGGGGCGCATAGTAAGTTTATAGTGACAAAAGCCTTCCCCTTTTCTGCCCCCTGGGACCCCTCATTTCTGGTACCCACTTCCCTATTTAAAAAAATTTAAATCCAGGCAACAAAAAGTGCCCTGGCCCACCACATTTGGCTAATTTGGAGGATGCACTCTTGTTGTTGAGGCTCTTTTAAAAGATAAGAACATGGCACTTGTATCAGTAATGGTATTGGATATGCCATCCCAGCAGGCTCATAAACACTGGAGGCTCTTATTTAAAAAGGCAATGCAAATCACAAGGTTTCGGTTTTGGCTGTTTAAAATGTGTTCCCAAAACAGAATGAACATAAACTTTGACAAGTGTCTTTTTTTTTAACAAAAATTTACTGTGATTCTAACAGGTAAAAATAATGAATCGACAAATCAAAATGTAATGAACAAATATATGAGTATATGTTTAATATAATGTAGATCTAATTGATATTTGTATTTTATTATTTGTTTTCATATACAGTTATTGAGTATCATACTACATATTGTATACATACACACAGAATAAAAGTGAATAAAACAATTATATTCATGTACATCTAGCTATATGGGAATAGAACTGGATATTTGCACTTTTTCATGCTGTGATTCACTGTTTTATTCTCTGATCTAGGTGGGAGTCACATTTTCTCTTTTTTAGGCAAACAATATAAATTTTCAGTGAAGTGCTTGTTCAAGTTACAACACACCTCATCAGAATAACAAAACTGGCACAAAACAATGTGCTGACCTGGACATGACCCCCGAAAAGCAAAAAATGTGAAAAGAAACTGTTGTATTTCCGTCTTAGAACCTCTTTTACCTCCTCTGCCTGGAGGCAACAGTCTTGTATTGCGCAAATCTAAAGTGCCATCCAATGTTCATCACAAAACATCTTAACAAAAAGAAAGGACTGGTAAAGTAATTGATAGTGATATGCTACACTTTACACTTTCTCCACCTGGGACACTCAGCAGGTGTTTTTCAGTATCCTTGTACATAATCATCACACAGGCTGAAATAGAGAGATGGTGGAAGTTCTGATGCGACTACCTTTCTCATTGTTCAGTTGGAAAACAACACTGGTTACCAAGCGTTAAGTCTTGTCTTTCTTCAAGGGGGTCAAAAAGAGGAGGCTTTTGTATATGGCTTAGCTTGAATGCTCTGGTGCTCATTAATATGGCTTTGTCATGGCATGACTGTAAGGCAGGGAGTGGAACGCCTGTCTGATTGTTAAACCTTGACTAAGCCACTGATTGACCATGACACCCATCATACCATAGTGGTACTTCTGATGTCAAAACGGTTATTCAAAAAGAAATAACATAAAAACAGATACGATACACACTGAACAAAATTATAAACGCAACACTTTTGTTTTTGCCCCCATTTTTCATGAGCTGAACTCAAAGATCTAAGACTTTTTCTATGTACACAAAAGGCCTATTTCTCTCAAATATTGTTCACAAATCTGTCTAAATCTGTGTTAGTGAGCACTTCTCCTTTGCCGAGATAATCCATCTACCTCACAGGTGTGACATATCAAGATGCTGATTAGGCTGGCCACAATAAAAGGCCACTCTAAAATGTGCAGTTTTACTGTATTGGGGGGGGTCCGAAAACCAGTCAGTATCTGGTGTGACCACCATTTGCCTCACGCAGTGCAACACATCTCCTTCACACAGAGTTGATCAGGTTGTTGATTGTGGCCTGTGCAAGGCCACAAGGCCTAAGGCATACCTGTGCAATAATCATGCTGTCTAATCAGCATCTTGATATGCCACACCTGTGAGGTGGATGGATTATCTCGGCAAAGGAGAAGTGCTCACTAACACAGATTTAGACAGATTTGTGAACAATATTTGAGAGAAATAGTCCTTTTATATACATAGAAAAAGTCTTAGATCTTTGAGTTCAGCTCATGAAAAATGGGGGCAAAAACAAAAGTGTTGCGTTTATAATTTTGTTCAGTGTACATTGCAGTGGATATGATATCTGTCTGTTAAAGTACTACTCTCTCTCTCTCTCTCTCTCAACAAGAGCCAGTCAATGCAGTAAAACACCTATATTCCAGAGGGAGTCTGTTCAATAAAAGGTGCCCTTCGACTGCTTACCTGGTGCCTCAACCTCTCCACCTCCTGACCCAATACTGACTGTGTGGAACAACATCAACACTTCCCTCTGAAAGGTCAATCTTCTATTCTCTGTGTAAGCTCTTAACATAAAGCAGAGTTGTACCTTAAAAGCAGTGTCTTTCTTCACACAGATCCCAAAAATAAAAAAAGTACTGTCTCATTATTCATTTTTCGTTGAATGATCATCTCTTTTGTCTACTTTCAACAACTTTCTTGATTTCTTTGAGGGGAGGGTCTATGGGTAACCAAACCAAACTTACGATTTTAGATGGTTTAGAAAGTTTAAACCCTGCCTGGCTAGCTGCAACGTTTCCAGCAATGTTTAAGAAGAGGAGGTAGTCTTTAGTGGCTGTTCGTATGCATTGGACCACATGAATGTGTATATTATGAAAGCAATCTACCTCTGGAAGTGGTCAAAAGTGAACAAGCGCCAAACCTGTATTTAGCATTGTCCACGTGTCATCGGATCAACAAAACCACATCTTAATACCAGGTATAAACAGGGCCTCTGTAATCCTCACACACAAATGGTGGATGAAAGCTCTGCTCACTCATTATCATTCCCTTTCCATGGAACAGTAGTAAAGAAACACTGGGAACCAAAAGTTAAATCTTACCTCTGGGGGGACAGAAAGAGGTGGCTTATCTTGAGTGTCTCCGGTGCTCATTAATTTGGCTTTGTTATGGTATGACTTGAGGGCAAGGAGTGGAACGTCTGTCAGGTTCTTAAACCCAATGTAGGTTCTGAACTACTGCTTGACCATGAAGGATGAGTATTTCTTATATAGGCACCAAAAAAGGGACACTAAATAAGACATTCTGAGTTAACAGTTAACAAATTCAAACTGAAATTAAGCATATCAGTGTTTCCTGCCCCATAGCTGCTAAATCTACAGCGCCACAGCCATATAAAACATCATAATTACCTAAGTTGTGAATGAATGGCATTAAAACATTTATCGTAAATGGAAGCAAGTTTAGATCATTAAAAAGTAAATGTTTTTGAAAGAAGTCTTATTTGCTCACCCTGCATAAATTCAGTAAAAAAAAAAACAGCAAATGTGAAGAATTAATACAAATTTTATTATTATAACTATTATCTACTGCTATTATTACAACTTTTTTTTCAATTTTAGTATTTTTATAAATATAATTTGAATAAACATATTTTAAATGTCATTTTATAATTTATAATAAAGGCAAAGCTGAAGCCATTACTCCAGTCTTCAGTGTCACATGATCTTTCAGAAATCATTCTAATATGCTGATCTGGTGCTCAAGAAACATTTCTTATTATCATCTATGTTACAAACAGTTGGGCTGCTAAATATTGTTGTAGAAAATTGTGATACTTTTGACTGTAATATTTTTTAGGATTCCCTGATGAATGGACAGTTCAAAAGAATATTTATTTAGAAACTGAAATCCTCTATAACATTATAAAAGTCTTTATTGCACTGTATTTTATGTATCATCATTTTTTATTCTTAACCGTTTTAACTCATTTTAAAACAAATTTTAAATCATTTTAAGATTTTTATATTCCTTGGTTTTATTGTTGTGATTTTATTTTAAATCCTTTTATGTAAAGCACTTTGAATTACACATTATGTATGAAATGTGCTATATAAATAAACCTTGCCTCGTCTTGCTTTTATTGTCACTGTTGATCAATTTAATGTGTCCTCGCTGAATAAAAGTTTTAATTTCCTTTAACACTTTTCCTGAACCCTAACTTATATATGTATGGCGTGACTCACTGAGCTGCTCTATGAAAATATTTGAAAGGAACGGCACACCTGCATCACACCTGGATCCAGCTTATCAAAGTAAATGTGTTGTCAAACTCTTCCAAAAAAGAGCTTCAAGCATTTGTTCACATCTCTGTCAGAGGCCCCTCACACTGAAGCCTTGTTCTTCAGCACTCATCGCAGAGAGAGAAAGCTTGAATACTTTCACTGGATTGATCATTTCAGCAACATTTTACTTCAAACACCTCTTCAGCACAGAGAAACCAAGTATATCAAAGTGAAAATCTGAGTCTAGCAAGGTTTCTGAGTCTCCATCCATAACCCCTAAAATACAATTTGAAGCCCTAAAGCAAGCGAAGGAACTGAAAAGCAAATCTTCAATAGATGAATTATATTTCCCATAAACATTCTCAGATCTCTTTACCGCGTCGATCGCGTAAATGGTAATTTTCACCCATACGCCTGTGAAATGACAAAACAGTCGAAGCTAATGACAGATCAGCACTTGCCTCTGATAATACCTTGAAGGATTTCCCTCCCCTTCCGTACCTCTCTTTTTTCATAATCTTTCCGCTGCAAATTACAGTTTTCCCCATTAAGAGGCACAGCAGACTCTATCCAGGTGTTTTGCACCACTAACAATAACTGTCATGACACCTGAACAGAGAGAAGCTAAGTGTAGCGTTCGTTTGATGTTTAAACGGATGACAGGAGAGGAGAAGAGGAAAAGACAGGTGGTGAGACAAAGACAGCCATGGGATAACCACAGGGAACGCAAAGAAATTGAGCACTAGCAGTCTCACAGCGCTGTCTACCTGCAAATCATCCCGTAGCACAGAGACTGGCCATTAGCCAATCCTTGACCGGAGAGTAAAGACAGAAGACACAATGAACAAGAGAATTCCTTTCAACACAGAGACATCAGGAGAGCACTACGCCAAAGAGAAAGAGAATATCAAAGGATAGAGAATGATTCATGCAGGACTACTGAGTCAGTTGCCTGAACTATAGACAACTCATCAGCCCTAAAATCTTTCATGATTATGATTACACAAAAGTCACAAATTTGTCTCAAAGGAGACATGTTTGAGACACATGTTAATCCTACACTGTAGAAAAAAAAAAATCAACAGTTGAGAAAACTTGAGGCACCAGCTTGAGAACTTTGAGTACACAACTTTTGGAAAAAACTGCTGTATCAACTTAAAAATAATGTTGTTATTTGTGGATCCACGTTCAATAAGGTTGCAGTTTCAGTTCAGCCAGGTGTTATAATGTGATGTAGAACTTTCTTAGGCTACGTCTACACTAATCTGGAATCTGGATACATTTAAAAATGGTGTTTCATTTCAAAAAGCTCTCTGTCCACACTAGTGCTTTCAAGAATTTTCTTAAAGTTTCTCATCCAACATGAAACTTTGGAAAATGCTAAATTCACTTACTCTGTATTCATAAAACCACATAAAAGCTCACTGAGATGATACCAAACACCATAAAGTTCTCAAGCTATTCTTCTGTCAGCATCGTTTTATTTAGCAAAATATCTCACTATTCACTGACGCATCCAAGTCGCGCTCAATCACCATAATATGTTCGCTCTAAAACGCAAATGCCCTCATGTTTTGCCTCAGGACAGCAACTGCAAGTTATTTTCTGTCATTTTTGCAGGACTATGATAAGAAGAGTGTACAAAGAAACATATCTTTAGCAACAGTGTGAAAGTGAATAGCACATAACCGACACAATACCAGTACAAAGAGGTATCTCAAATGGTACAATATGCGTGACATGACTAAACATGTGTCATCGTTCTTGAATGACTTGGTTTTTCACTTGGTTTTCAAAGCTCAAGTTTTGTAGAACAAAAACACTGTCTTCGTGTGGACAAGGCCAAAACACAGAGGGGAAAAATGCCTTTTTAAAATGTATCTGGATTAGTGTAGACATTGCCTTTGTTTAAAATGTGCACTGCATTTTTAAGCAAAATGAAAAGGTTATAGCGGTTACTTCTCTACACCAAAGCTAATTGTATTTAATCATTGAAACAGAAGAAAAAGCTCATCACTCTAATACTGAACACCACCTTTAAAATATAATCAGAAACACTAAATAGAACTAAAACATCTATTAATTCCCAATGAATATGTCTATCTATATTGTCATGTCTTCATGAATCAAGGCTTTGTCCAAAAATACACATTTTAATGTGCATCAACAGGGATCAAATAGAGAATATTCAGCATCCTCACAAGCAAACTTGACAGTAAGTTCATGTTGTTTAATATTTTAAGTTGCTCATACTAAATGGCCTAAAATGTTTTTTTTTTCATGTAATCTTAACGTTTTCTACATTTGATAGTTCAGTCAAACTTTTAAAATTAAATTAAATTTTTAGAATCTTACAAAACTGAAGTTAGATTTTTTTTTTTACAGTGTAGGTATGCACTGATATGAAAAGTTTGGCCAATACCATAAACAATAATTATTAATATTTAATAAGCAATATATTGACTATTATTAGATATAAATCTTTACATGCTTCAAATCATACTAAACATCATATATAGTAGAAAACTGTTTTTTTTCTTTACTATCTCACAATCATTTTTGAAATAAAGTTATAACATCCCTTTGGCCAACTTAAAAAAAACAAAAAAAAAAAACATGTTGAATGGAATATATTACTCACAAATATGAGAATAAAGAAATACATGCTTGTGCCACATATTACATTTTTTACACAGAGAATTGTAATAGCGTTTTACAATAATTTGGACAAATAGACATAATTTCACATTTAACAGACAACGAAAACATTGTTTTCATTTAACATTTAACGACCAGTTTATGCTTGCCATTAGCGCAATCTGTCTTGGCTGGCCACTTGCGATCGGATCACCTGAGACATTAATACCAGATGTAAACAATTCCAACCTGTATAATTTCATCTATTCTACTGGAAGTGTGAAAAATGTGGGGGAAAAATGAGAGGAAAACACAGCCCCAGTGGGTTTGGCTGTTGAACTGAGCTTGCGGGTGATGGCAGCTTTGAACAGATGAGATTAATGACGTCTCTGGAACTCTGTGTGTGGAGGGCGGTGAACAATCAGAGGGGCTTGTTTACCTTGAAGGCCTGCCACAAATGTAACCACACTTAGTTTGCTGACTCGGTTCCGCATAAGAAAGAAGGTAGAGGCCGTCTGCTATTTCCAGCAGCCAAGATAAAGAATGCCTGTGTCCAGCGGGAAGGCATGGGGCAGCACGACCCCGAGCAGATGTAATTGCATTCTATTAATACAACCACAGGTTTGTTTGTAGCATCTAGACACCACTGAGAAGCAGGGGCTTCAGCTGGCTGCTAATAAGACCCTCTAACTTCAACCCAAGCTATAGGCACAACTAGTTCAGCTGAGGACAAGCTTTGATGTCCTTTCATTTTTTAAAGACAGCTTGTGTAGCTGAGCATATAATTTCCTAATCTTTGAAAAGTTTAATGACAAGAAAACTGGAGGAATCTTTATTCCATTCAATTAACTGGTAAGTGAGTGAAAGGCAGTTTACAAAACCACAACAAAGAGAATGAGACTGATTACTTCACTAATGAGTTCAAACTTGTTCTCTGCTACAGAACACAGACAGACACCCTTTACACGCTTCCTGACAAAGTTTGACCCCACACTAGAGTCGCTTACAAGAAGATCCATTACGTAAAGGTCACTAACCTTTAGAGCCCTCACTTAACCCGCCTACTCCATTGTGTTGATCTGAACCCCCCACGTCTTTTTAATTCTCATCCAACTCTTAAAGAAACATGCTGGGGGGCTTTTCGTTGGGGGAGGTGGTGTAACAAATAAAATGTGGAAAATTTAAATGTAAAAAATAATAATGTGTGATACACACTTGTTCTATAGACTACTGTTCAAAGGTTTTATCCTTTTATTCAGCAAAGATGTATTAAATTGATAAGAGAAAGAAAAACATTGATAATGTTACAAAAGATCTCTTTTTTTTTTAAATAAATGCTGCTCTTTTGAACATTCTATTTATCGAAGAATCCAGAAAAAAGTATCAAAGATTCCACAAAAAAAAAAAAAAAAAAAAAATAGAAAATATTTATTTAAATTGTAATATTTCAAAATACTTCTGTTTTACTACATTGCTGTTTAAATAAACGCCTGGGTGAACATAAGAGAACTTTTGAATGACAGTGTACGTTATTCATTGAGAAACACAAACAAACTCAGTTTCTTGCATCCAACTTCAGAAATTTGCATTATGTATAGTTTCTTACAAAAAGGAACATATAGCCCACACACAGCTTAAAGACAAACAAATAAACATTGACAATGAACCTCCTAAAATGCATGAGATGCTCAAGACAATGTCACAGGTTAGTGCAACCAATCCAACAGCTCTGAAGAATTTGACACATTTCTCAGTTTCAAGTATCAGCTATACAGTGCCCTCCAAAAGTATTGGAACAGTAAAGACAGAATTGCTCTGTTGGCTGTGGACTCAAGACATTCATGAGGTGGATTAAAATTTCCACAACAGACACCAGCGTTTCCCTTTTAAACTGGCAAAACATCTCAGGAGTTTCCATTCAACACTCTGAAAAGGAGCTTTGTAATAAAATTCCAAGACACAATCAAGATAAGGATCACGCACCTTAATTTTATCACAAATCACACCTAAATTACTCTCATAAATGCCAGCCTGGATTGAATTGATGCTGATTATAAAAGCTATTCATTTTGCTGCATGAACCTGCCAGTGGCTTGTCTCTAGTTAAGTTCATTATCAAACGCCGCTAAAGAACGTGGAGTTGGAAAACAGTTTCCTTGGCTGAGGCTTGATGTGAGATCCCTTGTTATCAGTTGGGACTTTCGCCAAGACCTGTAGATTTGATGTGTGAAGATCTCTTTTTACCAGCAAAACAAGTGCAAACTCGGTCCTGTCATCTTGTGCGGCAGGCCACACCGTGAAGCCTTTGTTTTGCCACTGAACAGGAGAACATGAGCAAGAACCAAAATTAGGCACTTGAGGGGGGAGAAGGCTGGAGCCAGAGACAGGCCCCGTCTGGCTGTCTTTCCTCAGGCTACCATCTTTCTGCACCTCTGTTGCTTCACCTCCGCTTGTCTCCATGGAATTCACAGAGGGAGCCATGTTCAAAAACACAACGGAAACAATAGCAGGGACGAAGTCACAGATGTGCAGATAACCACAAGGAGATGCTGAATCTCTGACGTTACACTTTCCGCAAAGATTCTCCTCTTAAAATTAAAGACTTTACTAGCAATTCAGCTTTGGTTGACCTTTGAAACGAGGCCTGTCAGTTCATCCTGCACAGCAGTAGTCCTCCATTCCCGAAAGCTCCAGCTTGTGGTGGATCAGCAGGGGATGAAATTGTAGTGTTGAATCCTAAATGTCAGAATGAATCGTGTCTGAACATGAATTATTCTGACTGCCAGTGATTTGACTTCTGCCAGCAGCTGCACTTAAGGCAGAGCGACAGGTAGCCGAACTCAGGTGTTATCTTCTGGAGTTCATTTCTCATGACATCTCATATAACATTCAACCCCCAGATAGAGTAAAATTTTAATCTGAGGAAAACCAAAACTCAAATCAAATGGAAGCCTCATAAACATTTCCTTATTTGACCCAGCAAAACATCTGTTTATACACCCATCCATACCCAAAGTTTTTTTTTTTCAAAACTTCAACCAACCCTCTGTGCAGCCAACATTCAAAGTTTGTCTTAATAAACTCTGCTTTTCTACTGAAAAATGAACTATATTAATTTCAATTCAACAATTCACTTCAATGCTTCCTCTCTACATCCAAATCTGAATTGTAGTATTGTATCCTGTTTGCTACCTCAATTGAAATTCAATTTAAATTCTGGAAAATGCATTCTCAGTTCAATTTTGAATGGCACTCAGCCTTCATCTCTCCTACCTGGCGAATAGTCTTCACCCAAAAATTGACGTTCTGTCATAATTTGCCAAACTTGTATGACTTTCTTTCTTCTGTGGAACATAATAGAAGATATCTTGAAGAGTTTCTCAGTGTTTTGCCCATACAATGGAGGTCAACAAGCATCAAAACTGCTTGGTTCCCAAAGTTCTTAAAAATATCTTCTTTTATGTTCAGCTTTGGACAGCATGAGGGTGAGTAAATAAAGTCAGAATGGATGCGCTTTCCCTTTAACTCAAAATGTGCCTCCTTTTTAACCTTTCAGTAGAAAGAGAGAGAGAGAGAGAGAGAGAGAGAGAGAGAAAAGTTGCTCAGAGAAACAGTTCATCACTACATAAATAACATAAACATTAGACAAAAGTTAGTTGTTCCTGTGAGGTTACGTTTAAGGTTATTGCATACTGAGTTCGAAATTTTCGTATGCGTTTTTTCGGATTCGTCGTCCTTTCCTACGGATGTGAAAATGCAGAAAATCGAACCTGATTCGATTATTATTTTTTTTATGATGGACGAAAGTTTCAGAGGCAGTGTGTAAATGTGATTGACACGACATGAGGTCGTATTTATTTTTTAACATGCGGAAAATTTTGGACGAGAATTTTGGACTCAGTGTGCAAAGACCTTAAGAATGTGCACCATTTAAAACTAGCAATCTGTCCACAGCGTTAGACAAGATGCAAACACGCTTCAACTAAGAGCTGTAAGATAATCACTCGGAATGAACTGAGGAACAAAAGGCAATGACCTCCAGACAAACAACTCAGAAATGGCACCTTCAAGCCAGAAATAGATGTTTGAGGCAGTTCAGCCTGCTTGGAGTGCTTGTCTATTAGTCAAGCAGGGTGTTTGCTTTTATGCAAGCATCTATGTGCACGCTTGAAGAACCATTCAAAATCTGTGCTCTGTTTGAGCATCCACGAAATCCCGGATCCAGGTATTTAAAGACTGCTAAGCCACTTTTTAAACATCCCTGCATGCTCTTTATCCAACTGGTTTGCCATATTGCTTTTTAGCTCAATCAGTGGGACAAAATCGTATGGGTTCAAGGGGCCAGAAAGGGGCCAAAGCCAGTTTGGTACCTAAAGGACTGCAGGATTACCCACTAAAGCCATGTGAGGTAATCCACACTAGGAAGCATATGGAATACTTCATTCATTAACAGAGCATGAACAAACAGGCTCTGCTTACCACAAATGATAACTGTAGAAATAAATTCTAACAGTAAATAAAAAGGGTTGTGATTACTAGCAACAGGGAATGTCAGTTCTAAGAAGTGTTTTAATGCATTTAAGTCTGCAGGATTAGGGTTCAACTTCAGATTCAGCTGCACTGAGAAATTATAAGACAGGCCAAGTATTAAATGACCAGTCTTAAAATTATGAGAACCTCCATGTATCTTGAGGTCATGAAGCCCTGGGCTTTATCCTCTTAAGATCATGCCTGAAAGACATCATGGGTGGCATGAAAGCACCAGAATGAACATCAATTACTGGCGACGCTCACACTACTAATACATCTTAATTGTAGTAATATTGCATACCTTCCATGACTGAATTTACTGGGAGGTTAAAATTACAAAATAAAATCCCAAACCAATTTAACTACAGATGTTGAATCTTTTTGAACCATGTATCCTTAGTTACTTCAAAACTTATAAAATCTGTAAGTAAGTCAATTACCAAATTGTTCAGTGTGAAAATTGCTTTTACTCCTACTAATTTGTCTCCAGATAAATTGTAGATACACTGAAATTAGCTAATTATTTTCTTTTAAAGCCAATCAAACAAGAAAAATCTGTGCCATTTCTCTGTTTAGTCAGTTCTATTCTTGAGTTGCCCTACATTTCGATTGCTTAGAGGCGGACTACTTGCAATGCAAGGAATTTGTGCCCCAGGGCATGAGTGATATGTTTAGATGTGGTGTTGTACCTTATTTCAGAGTGCGCTGCTGAATGGAAAGGGTGCGCGCTATTGCACTGGGTCTCATTAATCTTTATACTGTATTCATTGCAAGGACACTTCACAGCAGAAACGCACAAAACTGCTGTTTTCTTCCAGTGCCTGCTAAGATGAAATTAACACTCCAGAGATGTCCCCGCATCTGTCATATCATCTACTGTTTTAGTTCAGTTGCATTTAACATTGTTTTCAAAACGCTGCAGGCTGAAGTAAGAGTTATAAATAATGACAGAAAAACTTCAGACCAACTGCCAAATAACTCTCAACAGGCTCTTCAAATTACATATTCATGTTCAACCTAATGTCACACAACAATAATTACATATGCATGTTCAACTTCATGTCACTGTTACACACAACAATATATAGTTAGTTTCTGCTAGCATGAAAAATTTGAAAAATGAATACTATAAGTTTGGGGCCAGTAAAGTTTTGTTATTTCAAAAAATATCTTATGTTCATCAAGGCTGCATTTATTTGATCAAAAATTTTGTGAAACATTATTACAACATGAAATAACTCTATTTTAAGATGTAATTTATTTCTGTGATAGTAAAGCAGAATTTTCATTAGTCATTACTCCAGTGTTTAGTGTCACATGATTCTCCAGAAATCATCCTAATACACTGACTTGGTTCTCAAGAATACTACTTAAAGGGTTAGTTCACCACAAAATGAAAATTCTGTCATTAATTACTGACCCTCATGTCGTTCCAAAACCCGTAAGACCTTCGTTCATCTTCAGAACACAAATTAAGATATTTTTGATTAATTCAGAGAGCTCTCTGACTCTCCCATAGACAGTAACGCACCTGTAATGTTGCCATTTCCAGAAACGGAGTAAGGACATCGGTAAAACAGTCCATGTGACATCAGTGGCTCAATTTCAGTTTTGCGAAGCTACGAGAATACTTTTTGTGCGCAAACAAAACAAAAATAACGACTTTATTCCAACGACTTAATTCTTCTCCCCTGAGTTACCGTTTTCCACCATTTTGGAGAGTATCACAATGCATACGCACACTTTCCCCTAAGCGTAAAAAACGCTGATTATGCTGATTACGTTCATGTGCGCGCTTCCCACCCTAACATAAACACGCTGATTACACTGATTATGTTCTTGGGTAATCTCCAAAAGTACCCGGAGGAAGACGTAACTCGGGGGAGAAGAATTAGTTAAATAAATTGTTATTTTTGTTTTCTTTGAAGTTGATCCACCGACGTCCTTATACATTTCTGGACCTGGGAACATTACAGTTGGGTTACTGTCTATGGGAGAGTCAGAGAGCTCTATGATTTAATGAAAAATATCTTAATTTGTGAACGATGAACGAAGGTCTCACGGGTTTGGAATGATATGAGGGTGAGTAATTAATGACAGAATTTTCATTTTGAGGTGAACTAACACTTTAATCTTGTGGAAACCGTGCAACTTTTTTTTCAGGATTCTTTGATGAATAGAAAGTTCAAAGGAACAGAACTTATTTGTAACAGAAATGTTTTGTAACATTATAAATGTCTTTACAGTAACTTTGATCAATTTAATGCAGCCTTGCTGAATAAAGGTATTTCTTCCATACCCCATACTTTTGAACGGTAGTGTACCTACACTGTCATCAAACAAAGGGTTCAAAAGTTAAAGGGATAGTTCACTTTGAAATTAAAATTTGATATCTATCAGCTTACCCCAAGGGCATCCAAGATGTAGGTGCCTTTTTTTCTTCAGTAGATCCAATTTTGATATTTTTAGGTCAAACCGTTCTAGTCTGTCAGTCATATAATGGCAGGTATTGGTCACTGGCTCTATAAGAGGGAAAAAGAACATGCACAGAGAAATCCAAATTAAACAATTCCCCATCGTAACTACACATTGATGGCCTAAGACACAAAACGAGCGGTTTGTGTGAGAAAACGAACAGTATTTATATCGTTTTTTACCTCTTGTACACAACCATGTCCAAGTGATCTGAGTGCGCGCACGCATCCGGTGTGCGCGTGCAAACACGTCACACACCGGATGCGCGTGCTCTGGCTTAGTCTGCGCAAGCGCCGGAAAGCGCCGGAAGTGATCTCTCGCGCCAGAGCACGCACCCACGTCACACACCAGATGCGTGCGCGCACTCAGATCACTTGGACATGGTTGTGTACAAGAGGTAAAAACGAACAGTATTTATATCGTTTTTTCTCACACAAACCGCTCGTTTCGTGTCTTAGGCCATCAATGTGTAGTTACGATGGGGAATGATTTAATTTGGATTTCTCTGTGCATGTTCTTTTTCCCTCTTATAGAGCCAGTGACCAATACCTGCCATTATATGACTGACAGACTAGAACGGTTTGACCTAAAAATATCAAAATTGGATCTACTGAAGAAAAAAAAGACACCTACATCTTGGATGCCCTTGGGGTAAGCTGATAGATATCAAATTTTAATTTCAAAGTGAACTATCCCTTTAACAAGAAAACACACAATTGGCTATCTGAAGAAAGCTGTACAAGTACTACAGAATTAAATCTCTTATTAATATTTCTAATTCACCAAGAAACCAAATAAACTGAAAAAGACTTGAACTGGATACCCAGTTTTGACTGGGCTTAACCATTCACTTGTTATCTTAACTAGTGCTTTGATTTTGCTAACAACTTCTGAAAAGAGTTCAGAGTCATAATTGCTACTTAAACCTTCTCTTTTTTCATATCAGGACTCTTTGGCTCCTCGTCCAGGTGTTTTGGCTGACTTTTCTTTTGAACTCCAAAGAGCCTCTTCCTGACTCCTTCCAGCATGTCTCCACCTGTCCATGACCGTCATCCCAAATCTCTCCCCCCTTTCCCCACAAAGCCTCTTGAATCCCAAGAGGAGCCACGTTATGGGGAATAATGCACACATACCATTCACTTCCATTCCCAGTTCTCAGGGAGTGAAGGAAGGAATCCTGCTGCTGTGTTTACTCTTCTTTTAATTACTGTCATTACGCAATAGCAGAGACAGAGGTGTGTCATTACTCTCCATTAAACCACGAAGAAAACCTGTTGTGCACCACAGTTCCATGTATGAAAGTTGTGTTAAGCATTTCCGTTGGATATTTTCTCCGTAACGACACAAGAAATTGCTTCTGTGCACTTACAATCTCAATATTCCTACAAATATTAGACATACGTTAACATCCAAACCATTAGTTCTGCAAAAGGAACAACAAAAGGGCAATCTCATCATTCAAAACCACAAAACGCATGGGAATCTGTGCCGTGCAATTTGCACTGAGCTGTAGAAGAGACACCTGAATATAAGGTTTCTTTCCATTTCTCAAGATACATAATCTAGACCATCTCCTCCTCATTCCCATTCACAAAGTCAGCACATGTTCATTATTTATGAGGCACTTCACCTCAAATACATCTGTAGTGACTGTGAGACCTATTCTGACGGATACTTTATCAGGTGAATCCTTTCAATGCCAGTGCTGTGATAATGGGCCTCTAAATAATTAACAACACAATGTCTTGCATAAATGGGCCAGGATTATTGCTTAAAGCTCCAGATCTCAACACAAGTACATTAATCAGATTAAAAAGAAGCGAAAATAAGAAGAAGAATGGATACGTACCGCAAACAATAAGCCTTGATGGACACATGCTCCTGTGGATGAAGAAAATGAGGTGAACAATAGTGGAAAAAGATCGATACATCAGCTTTCACTTGCAGGCCAATTGACAAGTTCATGATTACTTGTGGGCAAATGTCACAGTCATGGCAATCATGTGTCCAACAATGTCTTGGACATTCATAAATGCCCTGGTTGTCACCCAATGTGAAAGAACACAAAAGATTGTCACACGGTTCATTAACGAGATTTAACGGTTTACCCTCAAAGGCTGTAAAGATAAGGATGTCAGCATGTTATAATCTTGCTCAGTTTTATAGGTTTGACATTAATTTACAATGTCAACACAAATAAAGATGGGAATAATCACCCTTAAAAATATTTAAACAGTTTTTATGCAGCTAAACAGTATTTTGTATGTATTTAGATCATTTAAAAATCAAGCAAACTAAGCAGAAAACAAATGCACTTAAGACTATAAAAATTGCATTAGATTGCAAGCAGGTAATCGTGAAAACATGGTCCAGAAACTCTTGTGAAGATGAAGTTAACTGTGTTATGATGTCTAAATAATATCAAAGTTTTACTTCCCAAAGAAAGCATGCTTCCCTAAGGAAATACACGTTTATCCTGAGAATCAATGAACATTATGTTGACTGTAAAAGAACTTCTAAATGATAATTATTGGCGAATGAGTTAGATTTGCATAAATTCACTGTATCAAGTTGATGTTGGAAGATCAAGATAACAGGATGTGGGCGCCTTTTCATAAACAGCATCACTATGAGACATCGTAGTCATACGGTTATTTAATATTATAGGACTCTCTATTGCGCATTGCTTTTTTATCGCGTATTTCCACGCGTACCTATGGGACAAACAGATTTATCTAGAATTGTAAATCTATTTTATTGCAACTAACAGTTCAAAAAAAAGCATGCGCGCTGATCTGCGAGTTTTATCGATATTAGGCAACATATTTACCAATGAATTAAAAAAAAATAACGATAAAAGAAACACCAACCTTTTGCTCCGGGAAAGCTGGTGCTATATCCAATTAAAACGGTTAGGAGGATCCAAAAAGGACCCATATTCACTTTAGAAACTGTGTTAATCCAAAATGCTCAAAAATACAACGGCTTTAACTTGAATGTGAATTAGTGCGTATCATCGTTGCTCTCTCGCGGACTCAAATCAATCACCAGCGCCTGAGCTTGAAGTCTTGCAGACGGTCGGTATCGTTTCTGGGATGCATCCAGTCCGAGCAGACAGTCCAGTGCGCTCTCCAGCGAAACTTCCTCACAGAGAGTGGTTCCCACACGAAAATCCTTCCTCTTAAAAGTACGGGGCCATTACAAAGACAACCTGAACGCGAGTAATTACAGAGGAACACGCACTAACAGCCACTGAGCTTACAAGCCGCTCTTTAAAGTGAGTTATTGGAGACGCGACCAGCTGCATTCACGAGTTGAGAAGCCCCCTCCTCCCCCTCTACCACTGTGGGAACGAAACCTGTGGCCATCAAAGTTTTGACGGGTATTTGGTTCTGTGGTAGTCTACTGTGAATGCTATGGACCAAACTAACGTTTTTGCATTTTTTTTTAGGTTGTGTTTAAAATACATTCCAAACTTGGTGAAATCACGCAAATTACATTTCTACAACGTTGTGCGTGCATTAGAATTTATATTTTAAATATATTTACATTCTACTTAAAATAGTAGTGAGTTTTACGGTCAAAGATTCCTAGGTCACGTGCAGCAGCGCAATCTGATCCTTGCTTGGTGCTCATTCAAGGACAAAAACACAAAAATCTTCAACATTTGTAGACTTAAATACATTCAGACCTTTTTAACCATGACATATATTGAAATGTTGTTTTAAAATCTCCTCACATATAGCAAGCCTGTCTATAAAATCATGATTGCTCTACTCATAAGAGACCAATGTTTCATGTAATTACATACTTATGGTTACATACATAGCTAGCAAAACCTGCTTTTGTCCATCTTCTCTTAACAAGGATATTTTGAATTTGAAAACGACAAAAATGAAGGCAGAAAGTACTGCATTGCAATTAAATCTGAGCTTGATTAGTTAGAAAGTGAGTAAGCGACAGTTTTTACTGCCACCTGCTGTTATAGGTACGGGATGACAGGGCAAGAAAAAAAAAAATCAGGAAAAAATACTTTTTCTAGGCCCAAATTGTATAAATGATTAAACAGAGTTTAAAAACATGTGAAGAAAAAAAGTGACCTTTTACCCCAGAGAAGGCCTCAGACTACAGCCACAGCCATATCACCCTGCAGCCCAAGACTGGTTGCCCATTGAAGCTAAGCAGGGTTCAGCCTGGTCAGTACCTGGATGGGAGACCTCCTGGAAAAACTAGGTTGCTGTTGGAAGAGGTGTTAGTGAGGCCAGCGGGGGTGCTCACCCTGTGGTCTGTGTGGGTCCTAACGCCCCAGTGTAGTGACGGGGACACTATACTGTAAAAAGCACCGTCTTTCAGATGAGACGTTAAACCGAGGTCCTGACTCTCTGTGGTCATTAAAAAATCCCATCTCGTAAAGAGTAGGGGTGTAACCCCGGTGTCCTGGCCAAATTCCCTCCACTGGCCCTTGTCTATCATGGCCTCCTAATAATCCCCATCCACTTGATTGGCTCTACGACTCTCTCTCCTCTCCACCTGTATCTGGTGTGTGGTGAGCGCACTGGCTGCCGTCGCATCATCCAAGTGGATGCTGCACACTGGTGGTGGTTGAGGAGAGACCCCCCACATGATTGTAAAGTGCTTTGGGTGTACGGCAATACACAAAGCGCCATATAATGCATCATTCATTCATTCATACAGGAAGCACATCTTCCCAGTGCAGTGGATATTATGAATATTGCTGGTTCACTGATGAACTGCTTTTGTTCTTCAAAGTTGGTTTGGACAAAAGCATCTGCATAATGCATAATTGTAAATGTAAATAGTGTAGATACAGAAGTCTGCAAATGGTATAGAATGTCAAAAACTATCACAAATTGATCTCCACTATGGTGCTCAACATGGGTCGAAACCCTTTGCAACAGGGACTACAATGGGCAATTAACCGTGTTGCATCCAAACCTAAAATCTGCTACTGTAAAAACTGGCTTCGGAATAAAATGACACACTTAGACAATATAACATTTACCATTTTATTACAGTCTATATGTTTTGTACAATGCAAATATATACAAAGCAAAAATGTCATGCCTTTTTCTCTTCCTGTGGTAATAATTCTTCGATTTTAATGTGCAAACCCTCACTTGACCTACTGCATACAATTGCTCGCTCAATAAAAGGACCTGGAAGAAAAAAAAAAAAATCAAAGACACAAAACATTTTATTCATGTCAAAGAATAGAATAGAATACTTCCACCTAGCAGCCAAAGGAAATCAATCTAAGCATTTGCACAGAGAACAGAGAATGAAAGAATGTGATTATAATCAGAATTTGTGAGGTGGTTAGGATAATAAATAAAATTACTTAATACATAAATGACTTACCAAATTCTGCTGGTTTATGGCTTGCCACATCTTTTACAATGGCATGAATATTTTCCAGAATATACTCCTTCGGCATGTCCAGCTGTTTAAAAAAACAAATTATGTTAACAAAGTGGGTTGGGGGGAGCTTAGATGTGAAAATAAGCAGACACCACCCTGTCCTCTCTTACTTTATTACGAATAGAACTGTCTGTCACAAAGCAGTTCAATGTGACTTACTGTTGCAACTTGTGTGTTAACATAGATGTCCTCAACCATGTATTCATGACCACTCTTGAATAATGCAAGCATTTTGGGAATATTCATTCCAACTGATCCTGATGCAAGAAACACAAAGAGCAATTTAACCTCGGTTTAGTTGTACATTGATAAAACATGCCTGATACATGTGAAACTCACTGACCTCTCTTGCTCTTGGGAAACTTCTTCCTCAGCTTGTTCTTCAAAGGGAGCAGCTTTTGTACAATGTCTGGTTCAGCCAAGTAAAAATCTGCTGTGATCTCATCAGCTAAAATCTGTAATCAACAATGATTAAAAGGCACACAAAGTAAATAGGCAATTGCAATTGCAAAACCAAGCCAAAACACAGATTGAATTACTTTTACACAGATTGGGTACTTTTTGAGTGCAATAATAATAATAATAATAATAAACATTCATTTTTTTAAAAAAGGCAAACCTTTAAACAGCATATATAGCAATTACATGTCTACCAGCAATGGTAGGTTCTCATGAGCTTTACCTTCTCAACCAGTTCTGCTCCACCTGCAACTGCTGCTCCATTCTCCATCGCTATCCTGGCTTGATCTGGATTCTGTAAAGCCGTAATTTTACAGTTAATGCATGTAAACTTACAGCTTTCTTAAAGGGAGCTGTAAATTATATCAAATCAGTTCAGTCAATGACACCTGCAATTTTTCACATAATGGACCACAGAGTGATTATCCCACCTCAGTGAAAACCACTATTTTGTTGATGTCCAACTTGAAGGAATGTGGTAAATGAATTGTGCTAACAAATGGATTCACTTTTTTCTGAAACAAAAACAATGGAAAGTCATTAAGGTTTAAAGTTCTGTTGTTGCAGTTATAATGCTGAGTGCTGAAATGTTTTCTTTAGCACTGCAACAACACTAGGGAGAACATTTACACGACCGGCAAGAGTATTTTTCATCCAGTTAACTCAAAACTCTTTGTAGTTTATTTAACAATATAATCAATTCATAGTGTTCCATCACAAGAACAGACAGACTTTTGCATTAGTTGCACATTAAATGTTTTTCAACGCCCACAATTCATTAAGCATTTTTTCAGCAACTGTTCGGATGTACTGATAAATATTTGAGCTTTTTAAAAGGTTCAAGAATCTTAAAGACATGGTTTAGAACTTTTGAACATGATGTATTTAAGTTTTTTGAAACATGAACAGCTCCAATTCGACAACTGTAATGAAAGCACAGGAAAGCTTATGTGAATTCCTGAGACATATTTGCAAAAAACTAGCAAAACAATTTGCAGATTTAGAATACATTGCCATTCAAATGTTTGGGGACAGTAAGATTTTTTTTTTTCCAAAAGTGACAGTCAAGACTTTAAAGATGTATCACAGTTTCCACACTGTTTCCACATAAGTAGCACAGTTTTCAACACTGATAACAATAAGAAATGTTTCTTGAGCAGTAAATCAGCATATTAGAATGATTTCTGAAGAAACATGACACTGAAGTCTGGAGCAATGGCTGCTGAAAATTCAGTTTTGCATCAGAAACAAATTATATTATTAATAATAAAGGATCAAATTTAAAAATATCAAAAGATGAAACTGAAATAATATTTATAATATTTAAATTGAAATATTATTTCACAGACAGTATGGAGAGAATAAAAGACTTCTTAACAACCCCAAACCTTTAAAAAGTAGTGTATGTTTTCGTGAATTTAGAAGCAAAAGCACATTTAGTATTTCAAGCAAAAGTTACTCAAATTAGGCTTAAAAAATAACCACCTAAAATGTACCTTTTTCTCCAGCTTCATGTCTAGACGTAGGTTAATATACACAGGCTGGTTTTCAGGACTGAAATCCAGCTTCTGAAAGTTCTTCAGCATTTCAATGGCCACAGATGTCTCATAAACAGGTTTGGGATAGTACCTCACCATGTACACATCATCTACTGGAGCCCAGGCTGTGAGTCCATAGGGTTTATGTCTGTTTTTGTCATCAACCTTTTTTTTCTCTTTCACCGCCTTCTCTTGAACAGTCTCATCTTTCTTCTCTTTCTGCCTACAAAAAGTGTTTTGATGAAAATCATGATTCTTCTTTACATATTCTTTTTTTTATGGCATGGTTGCTAAGTTTGTTAGCATGTCTAAGACAAAGTTTAATTAAGACAACCTTTTTACCACGGTAAAATCTAAATAGAGTAGAGAGAACTCACTTGGCGGCGGCAGCAGCGTAGGATCTGACAGGCTGCTGTCTGTGTGCAGTCAGAGAGCTGCAGGAGACAGAAGGAGCTCTGCAGGTGAAGAACAGACTCTGACATCTGGGCAAAACTGCGTGAAACAGCACACAGGAGTAAAGCAGAATTACAATCACTCGGTCAAATGACATATGTTAATGATTACATTAAATTAACCGATTACTAGTTTAAAAAAATAATCAAAATTCTATAAGTATACTTTATCCTTCAGACACTGCATAAATTCATGTAACGTTAAACATAACTAAAACAGATCATGGTCAAAGCTGTTAGCTTGTGTATTTGCACAACGCGATATTTAACACTCAAGTATTCTGCACATGACAATTTTCATGTTAATAATCTCTAAAAATATATCGGAATGTACAGAATATAAGTGAAATAATATGCAACGTTTCAAAACTGACCTCTTAAAACACTCCTCGAGGGGGCAGCCATGTTGACAGACTTCTGTGTTACACTTAAATGTTCCTTCTAAATCATCAACCAGCGTTAAGCGTTCCCACTCATAATATCCCTATGATTGTGTCGTGCGCATCTAGCTTTTGTACCGAAATATGTGCATACTTAAAACTGAATTTGTATACACACGCTCGCTCACACACACACTATGTTTTATATACTACAATAAACAATTAATATAATCGCTATATAATTTACCTCCTTTTCCACCATTGTTTTAGCAGACTTTAGATCTGCTAAAGAGAAAAGTGAAGGGAAACAGCAACGAAATTCTTATTTGCCCCATTTATATCAAATAATCCAAAACTGCTGCCTGAAATACACAAAAGTTGCAAGCTAAAGGTAAAAATGCAGTAATAAGTTCTAAGCTAAACTTGCAGGTTTATAGAAATAATTCCCTATAAGAATATGTATATTACCTATACGTTTGAAGGCATACTATAATAAAACAGAGCTGTATTCAAGAGTGCAACGTTCTCCACTTCAAGTAAGCCATATTTCAGAGTAAAATTTCAAGAATCATTCTTTGAGTCGGATCTTTTTAATGAATTGATTGAACCGGTTCACAAAACCATTCCGAACTGTTCGTTCACGAAACGAACTGAATCGGTAGTGGTTCTCGATTCAGCTACGTTACCTGAATCAACCCAGTCAGATTCCCATTCGAAGCGATCCTAAAAGTGATCTAATAAGAGCATTTTTTGCAAAACTCGTTAGCTAAAAGATGTAAATTTAGTATTGTTTAATAGAAATGTAAATTCAAGTTCCAAATGTTTTTATGTTTTTTGTAAGCTGAATGGCTGCAGCTAACTGAACTAGAATACATGAAATTACAAACACCCTTATTAATAGATCATAAATAAACAGCAACACGTGCTAACTGCCCACGTTGTGACTTTATGGAATGTTTTTAATAAGACTTTATAAAATGTTGTGTGACGTCAGGGGCCATGTGACGCAATTACGTAATGGCGTAAAATAATAGCCAAATCTGTTTGAATCGCTTTTTAAAAACTGCCTGTTCAAAAGAATCGATTCGCGGAAAGGAGTCGGACTTCTTATCGTTGGTTGTAAGGGGACCGTGGACTGGAGCGGAAGCTCAGAGTGTTGTCCTTCCTTCTGCCCGACTCTCAGGATGAGGATCGGTTGCAGTTTGCCTGTATGTCTCTGATCATATCACACCAGCAGCTCCTCTCCCACCTCCCGAATGCAGGTAAGAACCTACGCACTGCATTCCGGCGTGGTGCTTTTGCGTTCTTTATATCTTTGGGTGTCAAATACGCCTGCCGTCTCCAGCTCTACCTCCAGAAGAAAGGCTAAGGAGACGGTGTGTGCTGTAAATTAATAAACACGAGAGAACAGTGTTTCAACCCATTACACAACACATAGTTTCTCCTGATTAATAGATGACCGTATTTGGAGATGACGAGGAACGTCTGACCTGGTGGCACGGCCGGATCTGCTCCTGCTTTTCATGTTGTGGTTGTCAGCTCACCGACCAAACTTAAACTATGTAAATCGCAACTTTGTGCATTCACTGACTAAGCAAGAAGAGCTAATAATAATAGCCTTACATAACACAAACCTCGTTATTGGAGTGGTTGACAACTGTTTTATGTCGTTGACATGCTTTTAACTGTAACACAAGTCCAAGTTGGGTTCAGCTCGGAACGTGTGTGTTTGTTTTATTCATAGAAGTTACTTAGTAACTTCAAAGAGCGGGTTGCGTAACGCCTCGGCTGTCATTATCGTGGTCCAGCGTTCATTTGCGTATTGTACGCCGTGGTGTTCAGTCAAATGAGTTTTTATGTCACATGACCATATAGTGACAGATAAAGACTAGAGAATTCACAGTGTACACATAATGTATACTTAATGAACAATATATAGAATTATATACACAACATGAAGAATACAACACCTATCCATAAATAAATACAAATAAAAACTATCGACAGCAGAAATGTGACCCTGGACCACAAATTCAGACATAAGGGCCATTTATTTAAATTAAGATTTATACATCATCTGAAAGCTGAATAAATAATAGCTAATAAGCTTTCCATTGATGTAGGATAGGACAATATTTGGCTGAGATACAACTATTTGAAAATCTGGCATAAAAGAAAAATTGATCATTTTGACCCATATAATGTATTGTTGGCTATTGCTACAACTGTACCATTGCTACTTATGACTGGTTTTGTGGTCCAGGGTCACAAATGTACAATGTTGATTAAAACTGAGACATACAGTTGCTGTGCTGAATGATGGTCTGATAGATATACTAATATGAATATGACATCTAGTCCAAAGACCAGTTGAATTAATAAAGTTCCTGAAGTTCTGCATGTAAGAAAACATTTACAAGCTATAATTGAGAAGCAGGATATGTTGTACCCGAACAGCTCTTTGGCAGTGTGCTCTTGTGTATGTAACAGCTGCGACTGAATGATTACAGCGCACCGTGTGTTCTTTCTATACAAGGCAAATAAGGGCAGTCGTCTGTTTAAAAGCTCTCGCTGGTGGTTTTACCTATTAATAGGGTGTTATGTGAAAGTGCCGTTTTGCTTTCATCTTTTACAGCTGAAAGGGATTGATTTAAAACACACACACAAAACTACTGTGACATCTCCAAAGTTCAACTAAGTTAAACTCTGTCAGTGCCCTAGACTGCCATAATGTTTTGGCTCAGCATCAAAGATATCAACTACTCAAACAGTTCAATGTATCAGTGTAAACATCAGCTGTCTGTCTGTCTCACAGTAAGCACTCAGGATCTCATATGTTGGCCTGTTTTCTAGAACATACACTATCGTTCAAAAGTATTTTATTTTATTGTATTTTTTTATAATTTTTTTTGTTTTTTTATTTATTTTTTGGAAGAAATTAATACTTTTATTCAGCAAGGATGCATTAAATGATCAAAAGTGACAGTAAATGGATTTATAATTATTATAAAACTTATATTTAAAATAAATGCTATTCTTTTAAACTTTCTATTTATCAAAAAATGCTGAAGAAAATGCATCACAGTTTTCACAAAAATATTAAGCAGCACAGATGTTTTTAGCACTGATAATAGTAAGAATTGTTTCTTGAGCACCAAATTAGCATATTATAATGATTTCCAAAATTGAAGATAGTAATGGCTGCTGAAAATTTAGCTTTCCTTTCACAGGGATGAATTGCATTTTAAAATATATTTAAATAGAAAACATACAATAATTTTAAAATTGTAATAATACACTTACATTAGAATAAATTGTAGATTCTCAGGCAAAATGTGATGCATTTTTAAACTGCTAATTTTAGCAGTTTAAAAATGCTAATAGCTAATACAGCTAACTAAACACTGGATGACAGGGGTGGGGCAAGTTGTAACACAATTAAGCATTCCCTTACATAGAACTGAGAACTTTCATGTTGTCTATATGGAAATTTTTTGGCAGCTCAAAGCCAAAGGGAAGTGTTGGTAAAATGTGCCCTGTGCAGTTTCTGGATCCACCTAGTCTGCACTCTACATTTACATTTAGTTATTTAGCAGACGCTTTTATCCAAAGCGACTTACAAAAGAGGACAATAGAAGCAATCAAAACCAACAAAAGAGCAACAACATGCAAGCGATATGACAAGTCTCGGTTAGCCTAACGCAGTACACATAGCAAGGTTTTTTTTTGTTTGTTTTTTGTTTGTTTTTTTTAAAGAAAACAAGTAGATAGAATATAGAAAAAAAAAATTAAGAAAAAAAAGTAGATAGAATAGAAAAAAGAAAGCTAGTGTTAGTTTTTAAAGAAAAAGTAGCAGTTAGAGTATAAATATGCAATTGATGTGTGTGTGGTTTTTTTTTTTAAATAAAAAGACAGATAAAATAGAATTAGAATAGAGAGTGATAGAGTTAGAGGGTCAAATAAAGATGGAAGAGATGTGTTTTTAGCCGTTTCTTGAAGATGG
>JAFVLL020002214.1:69044-91516 GCA_021397915.2 Tor tambroides | reverse complement strand
TTGGACGGCGATTGCAGGGAGGGTGGGACGTTCGCTTTCAGTGCTATCAGGCTAAAGTTAGCATTTTCCGAGATCTCCTACTACACCTTTAAGTTTCAAATCCACACTGAAACATTGGAAATGCTAAATTCACCTTACTAAATATTCGTAAATATTCGTAAAAACCCCATAAAAGCTCAGATTTTCAAATCTATCCACTTCACGTCTTCACAAAGCTCCAGTTTTGCAGAACAAAAACGCAGTCTCAGTGTGGACAAGGTCAAAACGTAGAGGAAAAAAATGTTTTTTAAATGTATCTGTATTAGCGTAAAAATTGCCTTAGTTTATGTAAAATGTGTATTGCTTTTTTAAGCAAACTAAAAAGGTTATGGAGTTACTTCTCTACACCAAGCTAATTGTATATACTCATTGAAAATGATGAAAACAGTAAACTGAAGAAAACACTAATCACCCTAATACTGACTTCAAGTATAACCACCTTTACAACAAAATATAATCAAAAACACTAAATAGAACTAAAACATCTATTTATTCTGAATGAATATGTATATCTATATTATCATGTCATCATAAATTCACAAGCCTTGTCCAAAACTACGTCGATGTGCATCAACAGTGATCAAATGGAGAATACTCAGCAGCTTTACAACCAAACATATATATTTATCTTTTATTTTATTTTTCATGTAATGTTAACATTGTTAATGTCTACATTTTATAGTTCAGTCAACTTTTTAAATAGAATCTGGCAAAACTGAAGGTTTTTTTACAATGTAGGCATGCCTTGAAAAGTTATTAATAACCAACAATTATTAATATTTAAAAGCAATATATTGGCTGATATTAGATATCAATCTTCACATGCTTCAAATCATACTAAACATCATATATAGTAGAAAATTGCTTTTTTTTTCTTTGCTATCCCACAATAAAATTTGAAATAAAGTAATAACACATCCCTTTGGCCATCTAAAAAATACAACAAGTTGAATGGAATATGTTACTCATAAATATGAGAATAAAGAAACAATATGCCTGTGCCACAGATAAAAAAAATTTCCCTCAGAGAATTGTAATATGTGTTTGACAATAATTTGGCCAGCTAGAATATTACCTCTGAATAGTAATGTCACATTTAACAGACAATGAAAAAGCCAAAAATATACTGCCGTTTATGCCTGGCATTAGCACAATCTGTCTTGGCTGGCCACTTGTGATTGGATCACCTGAGACACTAATACCAGGTGTAAACAATTCCAACCTGTCTAATTTCATCTATCCTACTGGAGTGTGAAAACTGTGAAAAAAAAAAATGAGAAGAAAGCACAGCCCCAGCGGGTTTGGCTGTTGAACTGAGCTTGCGGATGATGGTAGCTTTGAACTGATGAGATTAATGACGTCTCTGGAACTCTGTGTGTGGAGGGTGGTGAACAATCAGAGGGGCTTGTTTACCTTGAAGGCCTGCCACAAATGTAAGCACACTTTGCTGACTCGGTTCCGCATAAGAAAGGTGGAGGGCGCTTGCTATTTCCAGCAGACAAGATAAAGAATGCCCGTGCCCAAAGGGAAGGCATGGGCAGCACGACCCCAAGCAGATGTAATTGCGTTCTGTTAATACACCCACGGGTTTGTTTGTAGTATCTAGACACCACTGAGAAGCAGGGGCTTCAGGGCTTAGAGGCCAGCTGGCTGCTAAAAAGACCCTCTAACTTCAACCCAAGCTAGGCACAACTAGTTCAGCTGAGTACAAGCTTTGATGTCCTTTCATTTTTTTAAAGACAGTTTGTGTAGCCGAGCATATAATTTCCTAATTCTTTGAAAAGTTTAATGGCAAAAGAAAACTGGAGGAATCTTCATATAAAAAGATGGTTATTAAATACTTCAATTCAATTAACTGGTAAGTGAGCCAAAGGCAGTTTACAAAACCACAACAAAGAGAATGAGACTGATTACTTCTCTAATGAGTTTAAACTTGTTCTCTGCTACAGTACACTCTTTACACTTCCTGTCAACATCTGACCCCACACTAGAGCTGCTTATGAGAAGGTCCATTATGTAAAGGTCACTAACCTTTAGAGCCCTCACTTAATCCACCTACTCCATTGTGTTGATCTGAACCCCCACGTCTCTTTAATTCTCATTCAACTCTTAAAGAAACACCCTGAAGGGCTTTTCGATGGGGGAGGTGGTCTAGCAGATAAAATGTGGAAAATTGAAATGGAAAAAATAATAATAATTTTTTGATATATACTTGTGCTATATACTATTTTTCCAAAGTTAGTTGTATCCTTTTATTCAGCAAAGATGCATTAAATTGATAAAAAGCAAAAGAAAAAGCATTGACAATGTTACAAAAAGTTCTGTTTTTAAATAAATGCTGTTCTTTTTTAAATAAAAGAATCCAGAAAAAAAGATCTCACAAAAAAACAACAAACTCAGTTTATTGCATCCAATTTCAGAAATGTGCATTATGAATAGCTTCTTACAAAAAGGAACATATAGCCCACACACAGCTAACACAAAAGACAGACAAATAAACACTGACAATGAACCCTCTTAAAATGCTTCAGATGCTCAAGACAATGTCACAGGTTAGTGCAACAAAACCAAAAGCTTTGAAGAATTTGACACATTTCTCAGTTTCAAGTATCAGCTGTTCTTCTTAAACGCTACTAAACCACCTTACCAGACTAGCAAAGAAATACATTATTACACAGTATTTACACAATACAACACATAATGCATATACACTATTATGCATCCGCTCAGTGTTTTTACCACAACACGCTAAAAAGTCTATCTGAATGACACTAAACTGTATAAATGATTGGCTCTGAAATATTTTATCTTTTGATTGTAGTGCATATGTTAGCAGTGATTTGGGAGGTCTTCAATTTAAAGAACAGTCCTGCTATTAAAGGAGTTCAAGTTTGACTATAAACCACTGCAAGAGTCTGCCATGTGTTTGCTTTCTAATTCCCCACCATTTAAAATGGCACCGGTGATAAGGTGGATTAATATTTCCACAACAGACACCAGTGTTTCCCTTTTAAACTGGCAAAACATCTCAGGAGTTTCCAATGATCTCTCTGAAAAGGAGCTTTGTAATAAAATTCTAAGACACAATCAAGATAAGGATCACGCACCTTAATTTTATCACAAATCACGCCTAAATTACTCTCATAAATGCCAGCCTGGATTGAATTGATGCTGGTTATAAAAGCCATTCATTTTGCTGCATGAACCTGCCAGGGGCTTGCCTCTAGTTAAGTTCATTATCAAACGCTGCTAAAGAACGTGGAATTGGAAGACAGTTTCCTTGGCTGAGGCTTGATGTTAGATCCCTTGTTATCAGTTGGGACTTTTGCCAAGACCTGTAGATTTGATGTGTGAAGATCTCTTTTTACCAGCAAAACAAGGGCAAACTCAGTCCTGTCGTCTTGTGCGGCAGGCCACACCGTGAAGCCTTTGTTTTGCCACTGAACAGGAGAACATGAGCAAGAACCCAAATTAGGCACTTGAGGGGGGAGAAGGCTGGAGCCAGAGACAGGCCCCGTCTGGCTGTCTTTCCTCAGGCTACCATCTTTCCACACCTCTGTTTCTTCACCTCCGCTTGTCTCCATGGAATTCACAGCCATGTTCAAAAACACAACGGAAACAATAGCAGAGGCAAAGTCACAGATGTGCAGATAACCACAAAGAGATGCTGAATCTCTGACGTGACACTTTCCGCAAAGTTTCTCATCTTAAAATTAAAGATTTTATGAGCAATTCAACTTTGCGTTGACCTTTGAAACAAGGCCTGTCAGTTCATCCTGCACAACAGTAGTCCTCCATTCCCGAAAGCTCCAGCTTGTGGTGGATCAACAGGGGATGAAATTGTAGTGCATGAAGTGTTGAATCCTAAATGTCAGAATGAATCGTGTCTGAACATGAATTATTCTGACAGACAGTGATTTGACTTCTGCCAGCAGCTGCACTTAAGGCAGAGCAACAGGTAGCTGAACTCAGGTTATCTTCTGGAGTTCATTTCTCACGACATCTCACATAATGCTGAACCCCCAGATAGAGTAAAATTTTAATCTGAGGACAACCAAAAGTCAAATCAAATGGAAGCTTCATAAAACATTTCCTTATTTGACTCAGCAAAACATATATTCGATCTTAATAAACTCTGCTTTTCTACTGAAAAAAAAGAGCTATATTAATTTCTTTAAATGTCAATTTACATCAATTCTTCCTCTTTACAACCAAATCTGAATTATAATATTGTATCCTGTTTGCTACCTCAATTGAAATTCAATTTAATTTCAGGAAAATGCACTCTCGGTTCAATACTGAATGGCATTTAGCTTTCATCTCTCCTACCTGGTGAATCATCTTCACTCAAAAATGGACATTCTGTCATCATTTACTCAACCTCATGTCTTTCCAAACTTGTATGACTTTCTTTCTTCTGTGGAACATAAAAGAAGATATCTTGAAGAATGTCTCAGTGTTTTGTCCATACAATGGAAGTCAACAATCACCAAAACCACTTGGTTCCCAATCTTTTTTTATGTTCAGCTTTTGGCCTGAGGGTGAGTAAATGATGCCAGAACTTTCCATTTTAAATGAAATATCCCTCAAAATGTGCCTCCTTTTTAACCTTTTAGTAGGTAGGTAGAGAGAGAGAGAGAGAGAGAGAGAGAGAGAGAGAGAAAAGTTGCTTGGAGAAACAGTTCATCACCACATTAACATAAACATTAGACAAAAGTTAGTTGTTCCTGTGAGGTTATGTTTAAGAATGCGCACCATTCTTAAACTTAACCTAGCAATCTGTCCACAGCGTTAGACAAGATGCAAACACGCTTCAACTAAGAGCTGTAAGATAATCACTCGGAATGAACTGAAGAACAAAAGGTGGTGACCTCCAGACAAACAACTCAGAAATGGCACCGCCAAGCCAGAACTAGCTGTTCGAGGAGGTTTTAGACAGTTCAGACTGCTTTGAGTGTTTGTCTATAAGTCAAGCAGCGTGTTTGCTTTTAAGCAAGTATCTATATGCACGCTTGAAGAACAATTCAAAATCTGTGCTCTGTTTGAGCATCCAGGAATTTAAAGACTGCTAAGCCACTTTTCAAACATCTCTCTGTGCTCTTTAACCAACTGGTTTGTCATATTGTTGTATAGCTCAATCAGTGGGGCAAAATAGTATGTGTTCAAGGGGCCAGAAAGGGGTCAAAGCCAGTTTGGTACCTGAAGGACTGCAGGATTACCCACTAAAGCCACGTGAGGTTATCCACACTAGGAAGTGCATGGAATACCTCATTCATTAACAGAGCATGAATAAACAGGCTCTGCTTACCACAAATGATAACTGTAGATGTAAAATCCAACAGTAAATAAAAAGGGTTGTGATTACTAGCAACAGAGAATATCGGTTCTATGAAGAGTTTTCAAACATGTTTCCAAGTCAGTAAAAGTGTGAGGCATAAAATGTTGAGAACCTCCATGTGTCTTGAGGTCATGAAGCCCCGGGCTTTATCCTCTGAAGACCATGGCTGAAAGACATCATGGGTGGCATGAAAGCACCAGAACGAACATCAATTACTGCCGGTGCTCACTCTACTAAATAATACATCTTAACTGTTTTTCTTCCACATGATTGAATTTATTGGGAGGTTAAAATTACTAAATAAAATCTCTAAACAAGATACTATATATATATTTTGAATCTTTTTTGAACTATAAATCCTTAGTTACTTTGAAACTTACAAAGACTGTAAGTAGTTTTATCAAATTTAATGTGAAAATGACTTTTACTCCCACTAATTCCTCTCCAGATAAATTATAGCTACATTTAAATTAGCTAAATATTTTCTTTTAAAGCCAATCAAACAAGCAAAATCTGTGCCATTTCTCTGTTTAGTCAGTTCTATTCTTGAGTTGCCCTACATTTTGATTGCTTAGAGGCAGACTACTTGCAATAATAATAATAATTCATTACATTTATATAGCGCTTTTCAAGGCACTCAAAGCGCTTTACATACAAGGGGGGGATCTCCTCAACCACCACCAGTGTGCAGCATCCACCTGGATGATGCGATGGCAGCCATAGTGCGCCAGAACGCCCACCACACACCAGCTTACTGGTGGAGAGGAGACAGAGTGATGAAGCCAATCAGTGTATGGGGATGATTAGGAGGCCATGACGGTCAGAGGCCAACGGGCAAATCTGGCCAGGATGCCGGGGTAACACCCCTACTCTTTTTCGAAGGACATCCTGGCAATGCAAGGAATCTGTGCCCCAGGGCACGAGTGATATGTTTAGATGTGGTGTTGTACCTTATTTCAGAGTGTGCTGCTGAATGGAAAGGGTGAGCACTATTGCACTGGGTCTCATTAATCTTTATACTGTATTCATTCACGGCAGAAACGCACAAAACCTTTTTTCTGTTTTCTACCAGTGCCTGCTAAGACGAAATTAACACTCCTAAGAAGTCCCCGCATTTGTCATATCATCTACTGTCTTAGTTCAGTTGTATTTAACACTCTCTGTTTTCAAAACGCCAAAGGCTGAAGTAGCAGAGTCATAAATAATGATAGAAAAACTTCAGACCAACTGCCAAATAACTCTCCACAGGCTCTTCAAGTTACAGATACATCTTCAACCTAATGTCACACGACAACAATTACATATTCATGTTCTACTTCATGTCACTATTACACACTAATGTTCACCTAGGCTGCATTTATTTGATCAAAAAATTGTGAAATATTATTACATGAAATAACGCTATTTTAAAATGTAATGTATTCCTGTGGTATTAAAGCAGAATTTTCATCAGCCATTACTCCAGTGTTTAGTGTCACATGATTCTCCAGAAATCATCCTAATATGCTGACTTGGTTCTCAAGAAACATATCTTATCATTATCAAAGTTGAAAAAAGTTGTGCTATAACATTGTGGAAACCGTGCTACATTTTTTTCGGGATTCTTTGATGAATGGAAAGTTCAAAGAAACAAAACTGATTTGTAACAGAAACCTTTTGTAACATTATAAATGTCTTTACAGTAACTTGAACTTGAAGTAATGTGGTGATGAACAGTATTTGAACGGTAGTGTACCTTCACTATCATCAAACAAAGGGTTAAAAAGTTACCACAAAACACAAAATTAGCAATCTGAAGAAAGCTGTACAAGTACTACAGATTTAAATCTTGTATTAATATTTCTAATACACGGAGAAACCAAATAAATCAAAAAAGACCAACTGTATACCCAGTTTGGACTGGGTCTAACCATTCACTTGTTATCTTAGCAACTGCTTTGATTTTGAAAAGGGTTTGGAGTTATAATTGCTACTTAAATCCTCTCTTTTTCCATATCAGGACTATTTGGCTCCTTGTCCAGGTGTTTTGGCTGACTTTTCTTTTGAACTCCAAAGAGCCTCTTCCTGACTCCCTCCAGCATGTCTCCACCTGTCCATGACCGTCTTCCCAACACTCTCCCCCTTTTCCCCCACAAAGCCTCTTGAATCCCATGAGGAGCCATGTTGTAGGGAATAATGCACACATACCATTCACTTCCATTCCCAGTTCTCAGGGAGTGAAGGAAGGAATCCTGCTGCTATGTTTACTGCTTTTAATTACTGTCATTACACAATAGCAGAGACAGAGATGTGTCATAACTCTCCATTAAACCACAAAGAAAACCTGTTGTGCACCACAGTTCCATGTATGAAGGCTGTGTTAACCATTTCTGCTGTATATTTTTCTATAATGACACAAGAAAGTGCTTCTGAGCACTTACAATCTCACTATTCCTGCAGGTAAGTATGGATGGAGAACAAAATTAAACATATATTAACATCCAAACCATTAGTTCAGCAAAAGGAACAACAAAAGGGCAATCTCATCATTCACAATCACAAAACGCATGGGAATCTGAGAGCTACAGAAGAGGCGCCTGAATATAAGGTTTCTTTCCATTTCTCAAGATACATAATCTAGACCATCTCCTCCTCATTACCATTCACAAAGTCAGCACATGTTCATTATTTATGAGGAAGTTCTCCTCAAATACATCTGTAGTGACTGTGAGACCTATTCTGACTGATACTTTATCAGGCAATTCCTTTCAATGCCAGTGCTGTGCTAATGGGCCTCTAAATAATTAACAACACAATGTCTTGCATAGATGGGCCAGGATTATTGCTTATAGCTCCAGATGTCAACACAAGTATTAATCAGATTTTTAAAAAGCGAAAAATAAGAAGAGGAATGGATACGTACCGCAAACAATGAGCCTTGATGGACACATGCTCCTGTGGATGAAGAAAATGAGGTGAACAAGAGTGGAAAAGGATCGATACACCAGCTTTCACTTGCAGACCAACTGACAAGTTCATGATTACTTGTGGACAAATGTCACAGTCATGGCAATCATGTGTCCGACAATGTCTTGGATGTTAATAAATGCCCTTTTTGTCACCCAATGTGAAAGAACACAAAAGACTGTCACAAGGTTCATTAATGAAATTTAACGGTTTGCCCTCAAAGGCTGTATAGAGAAACAGTTGTAAGCATGTTATAATCTTGCTCAATTTTATAGGTTTGACATTCATTTACAATGTAAACACAAATACAGATGGGAATAGACCCTTAAATATTTAAAAGCAGTTTTTATGCAGTATTTATTTATAGATGATTTAAAAATCAGGCAAACTAATCAGAAAACAAATGCATTTAAGACTATAAAAATTGCATTTGATAGCAAGCAGGTTATCGTGAAAACATGGTCCAGAAAATCTTATGAAGATGAAGTTAACTGTGTTATGATGTCTAATATTCAAGTTTTACCTACTTCTCAAAGAAAGCATACTTCCCTCAGGAAATTTACGATTATCTTGAGAAACAATGGCCATAATGTTAACTGTCAAGCAACTTCTGAATAATAACTAGTGTGGAGTGAGTTATAGTGAATTTATGCAAATGTATCAAGTTGATGTGGGAAGATCAAGATAACAGATACAAGATGCGGGCGCCGTTTCATAAACAGCATCACACTGAGACATCATAGTCATACGGTTATTTAATACTACAGGACTCTTGATTGCGCATTGCTTTTTTTATCGCATATTTCCACACGTGGGACAAACCCGAATTATCCAGATTTGTAAATCTATTTTATTGCAACTAACATTTCAAAAAAGCATGATCTGCGAGTTTTACCTATACTAGGCAACATATTTACCAATGAATTCAGAAAAACAACAGATAGACCAACCTTTTGCTCCGGGAAAGCTGGTGCTGTATCCAATTAAAACGGTTAGAAGGATCCAAACAGGACCCATATTCACTTTAGAAACTGTGTTAATCCAAAATGCTCAAAAATACAACGGCTTTAACTTGAATGTGGATTAGTGCGTATCATCGTTGCTCTTCTGTGCAATCAAATCAATAACCAGCGCCTGAGCTTGAAGTCTCGCAGACGGTCGGTGTCGTTACTGGGAAGCATCCAGTCCGAGTAGATACAGTCCAGTGCGCTCTCCTGCGAAACTTCCTCACAGAGAGCGGTTCCCACACGAAATTCCTTCCTCTTAAAAGTACGGGGCCATTACAAAGACAACTTGAACGCGATTAATTACAGAGGAACACGCACTAACAACCACTGAGCGTACGAGCCGCTCTTTAAAGTGAGTTATTGGAGACGCGACCAGCTGCATTCACGAGTTGAGAAGCCCCCTCCTCCCCCTCTACCACTGTGGGAACAAAACCTGTGGCCATCAAAGTTTTGACGGGTATTAGGTTTTGAGGTAGTCTTCTGTGAATGCTGTGGACCAAACTAAAGTTTTTGCAATTTTTGGGGGTTAATGCATTTGTGTTTAAAATACATTCCAAACTTGGTGGAATCATGCAAATTATATTTCTACAACGTTGTGCGTGCATTAGAATATTTTTATATTTACACACTACTTTAAATAGTGAGCTTTACTGTCAAAGATTCCTGGGTCACGTGCAGACCTTGCTTGGTGCTCATTCAAGGACAAAAACAGAAAAATCTTGAACATTTGTAAACTCCTTTTTAACCATGCTATATATTCAAATGTTGTTTTAAAATCTCTTCACATATAGTTAGCTTGTCTATAAAATCATGATTGCCCTATTCCTAAGAGAACAATGCTTCTTGTAAAAACTTATGGTTAAATATTTACATATATAGCTATTGTGGCAAAACCTGCCTTCGTTCATCTCAGCCCTTATTGTTATTTTGAGAACGACAAAAACGAAGACAAAGTACTGCATTGCCATAGGCCGAGTTTGACTAGTTAGAAAAAGTGAGAGCGACAGTTTCTACTGCCACCTGCTGTTTTAGCTAGGGGATGACAGGGCAAGGGGGGGGGAGGGGGTGTCAGGATTTTTTTTTTTTTTTCTAGGCCCAAGTTGTATGAATGATTAAACAGTTTAAAAACATGTGAAAACCCCGCAGAAGGCCTCAGTCTACAGGAAGCACATATTCTCAATGCAGTGGATATTATGAATATTGTTGGTTCTTTGATGAACTGCTTTAGTTCTTCTCATAAGGTTGTTTGGACAAAAGCATCTGCTAAATGCTCAATTGTAAATGAGTAGATACAGCAGTATGCAAATATTTTTGACATTCCATACCATCACAAATTGATCTCCATTGTGATGCTCAATATGGGTTGAAATCCTTTGCAACAGGGCATTCTTATTGACCACAATGGGCCATTAACTGTGTTGCCTCCATACCTAAAACATGCTACTGTAAACTTGGCTTCAGAATAAAATCACACACTTAGACAATATAACATTTACCATTTTATTACAGTCTAAACGTTTTGTACAATGCAAATATATACAAAGCAAAAATGTCATGCCTTTTTCTCTTCCAGTGGTAATAATTCTTCAAATTTAATGTGCAAACCCTCACTGGACCTACTGCAGACAATTCCTCGCTCAATAAAAGGACCTGGAAGAAAAATCAAAGACACAACACATTTTATTCACGTCAAAGAATATAAAGGGTACTTTCACCTAACAGCCAATGCTAAATCTACTTTTAGAGAACATGGGCATGCTAACAGACATGTAGTCATAATTGTATAGTTGTTAAATGATCGTTTGCACTAGGGATGTTCATTTTGGTTATTTCTCATAACCAACAACTGACGCTCATTAACCGATTATTAACTGTTAACTGACAAGATTATTTTAAATTAGAACTGAATTAAATTAGAAAAGATAAGTGTCTGTGACCCGTTAAAAATACTCAAATTTGTTTTCTGCGGATTCATTTTACATGCGCAAAAACTAGCAAACAACAGAACATGAGGATTCACATGGTCTTATCATATCACATCACGCACCTGTAGCGCTTCTGCGTGCGGAGAAAAACATTATAAAGCTAAGCTATATATATTATATATTAGTGCTGTCAAACAATTAATCGCGATTAATCGCATCCAAAATAAAAGTTTTTGTTTACACAATATATGAGTGTTTACTGTGTTTATTTATTATGTATATATAAATACAAACACATGCATGTATATATTTAAGAAAAATATGTTGTTTATATATTAAATATATATATATATATATATATATATATATATATATATATATATATATATAAAATATAATGATATAAATTTAGAAAAATATTAACAAGTAAATATTTTCTAAATATATACTGTATGTGTGTGTATTTATATATACATAAACAATACACATACATATATTGTGTAAACAAAAACTTTTATTTTGGATGCGATTAATCGCGATTAATTGTTTGACAGCACTAATATAAATATAAATATATATATATATATATATATATATATATATATATATATATATATATATATATATATATATATATATATATATAGTGCCCTCCATAAGTATTGGAACAGTAAAGACAAAATTGCTCTGTTGGCTGTGGAGTCAAGACATTTGCAAATATGATTAAAAAATGAATATGAGACAGAATTACAGAATGTCACATTTTATTATTAGCCGTTTCAACTCAACTACATGTTTTACCAAATAAAAATAACAGCACTTTTAGAGTTCATCCCACTCATTGTAAAGTATTGGGACAGTTGAACATAAGGCAGATATAAAAGATTAAAAGCTATTATTTAGTTGCAGATCCCTTGCGCACAATCACAGCAGTGAGTCTGTGACCCATAGACATCACCAGACTCTTGGTCTCATCCTTTGAAAGACTTTTCCCAGCCTTTAATGCAGCCAATTCCAATTGTTGCTTGTTTTGGGGAGTTTCTGCCTTTACTCTCCTCTTCAGCTGGTGAAATTCATGTTCAATCGGATTTAAATCTGGAGATTGACTTGGGCAATCTAAGACTTTCCATTTCTTTGCCCTTATAAATTCCTTGACTGAACTGGCAGGGTGTTTTGGGTCATTGTCCTGATGCAATATGAAGCACTTCCCAATGAATCTGGTGGCATTTTCTTGAATATTGGTAGGCAAGATGGTTTTGTACCCTTCCAAATTCATTCTGCTACTGTCATCATACATTAAGTCATCAGTAAAGTTGAGAGGGCCTGTTCCAGAGACAGCCATGCATGCCCATGCCATGACACCACCTCCACCATGCTTTACAGATGAGGCTGTATGCTTGGGATCATTTGCAGTTCCCTTTTTTCTCCACATTTTTGCTTTCCCATCACTTAGATAAAGGTTAATCTTTGTCTCATCGGTCCATAAACACAGTTCCAAAACTCTTCTGGCTCACCTTTGTGCTTTTTTGCAAACTCTAATCTTGCCTTTCTATTTTTGGTGCTGGTCAGAGGTTTGCATCTTGCTGTGTAGCATCTGTAATTCTGTGTCAAAGTCTCCTGAGGACAGTAGATTGTCAGAGCATCACCCCAGCTTTCTGGAAGTTGTTGATTTTACAGACACGTCTTTTAGGGTTCATTTTCACAGCTTTTATGATTTGTCTGTCATCAACTACTGTTGTTTTCTCAGCCGATCAGGTAGTTGTTGGTTGCTGGTATCCTTTGTTTTTGCTATAGCTCTAATTGACTTCCTCTTTTCTTTTAGCATCCAAATTGCTTGCTTTTCTCTCAAAGTCAGCTCCCTCATCTTCATCCAGGTTTGTGTGTGTCATCATCGAATGCAAGATTCAGAATACAGAAGTAATGGATATAACTGATACAACACATTTCCTGCTTTTAATATCTGAAGAATTAATGCAACAGGACACAACTGATCACTTAGAAAGACCTGTGAGGCAACTGTTCCAATACTTATGCTCACGTCAGATAGGGGGATGAAACTCTAAAAGTGCTGAACTTCTTAGCTGGTAAAACATCTGTGTTGAATCACCCAATAATAAAATGTGACATTCTGTAATTCTGTCTCATATTCATCTTTTAATCATATTTGTAAATGTCTTGACTCCACAGCCAACAGAGCAATTTTGTCTTTACTGTTCCAATACTTTTGGAGGGCACTGTATGTATATATAACAAATAAATAGGCCTACAAAAGAAATATATATTTTACTTAATTTATTATTTAAGAAAACGAAAGTAAAACTGTGCAACAAGTAGCCTAGTATGCAGAGTTTCGATTCATTCTTGTGCTGCGCGAAAGGAGACGACAGAAAGTGGCATCCTATTTTTCTTTAGGCCAATTTAACAAAAGCACAAAGATTTGTTTTTATTGTGAATGTACACAAATAAAAGCAAACCTTTTACAATTCCGATTATCTTTATTACTAAAAGGAGTAGTTGCTTCCACTGTTTTAAGGAAAAAATTCAAGTGATTGCGCCGGCGCCGCACGCACGCACACAGTTAAGCATTGCCACCTTGACAATGCAGCCTGTTCATTATCATAATAAAATACAGTCAGTCAAACATATGGAAAAAAAAAAAACACACTGCTCAGTTTAAATATGTAGTAAAATCTGTACCGTTAAGCATTATCTCCATACCGCCATGATGTTATGCAAAACATTTTACGTTAATATTGGAACGCGAGTGAAGTAGCCTACTTAGCCTAATAAATAAATAATTTGACATTCAAATACATCGCGAATACGGAAACATTTAATTTTGTGTCGAATGAGAGACCCAGCGTTGGTTTCAGTTTCGTTTTAGCCTAAATGAATTCGTTTTGGCTTGTCGTTTATATAGCTATATCTTCTTATATTTCTTTTCTAAATATTGTTAAATTGAAAGGAATTGTTGTGGAGTGGAGGGAACTAAAATAGACTAGCTATGTTTACAGTGTTTATTATAATAAACATATATGTCTGTAATGTCTGTAAACATTTCGCATCAGCATTAGGCCTATTTCTGAATGAAATAATAAAATGCGACTTATACACGACTTTCTCTAAAAAAAAAAAAAACGCATTAACCATGCAGCAAACCTTTTAAAATAATTTGATATTTGAAATAATTTGAAAATAATTTGATAAATTACTGAAAAAAATAAATAAATGACTCTTTAAACCGTTTAACTGATTGTATTAATCAGTCCAAATTCTTACCGGTCGATTAACGGTTAACCGGTTAAAATGAACATCCCTAATTTGCACAAAAGAATGCGATTATAATCAGAATATGTGAGGTGGTAAGAAAAATAAATAAAATTACTTACCAAATTCTGCTGGTTTATGGCTTGCCACATCTTTTACAATGGCACGAATGTTTTCCAGAATATACTCCCTCGGCATATCCAGCTGTTTAAAAAACCAAATTATGTTAACAAAGTGGGTGAGGAAAGCCTCATAGATGTGAGAATAAGCAGATACCACCCTGTTCTCTCTTACTTTATTACAAATAGAAATGTCTGTCACTCACAGCAGTTTAATGTGACTTACTGTTGCAACTTGTGTGTTAACATAGATGTCCTCAACCATGTATTCATGACCACTCTTGAATAATGCAAGCATTTTGGGAATATTCATTCCAACTGATCCTGATGCAAGAAACACAAAGAGCCATTTAACCTCTGTTTAGTTGTACATTAATAGAACATGCCTGATACATGTGAAACTCACTCACCTCTCTTGCTCTTGGGAAACTTCTTCCTCAGCTTGTTCTTCAAAGGGAGCAGCTTTTGTACAATGTCTGGCTCAGCCAAGTAAAAATCTGCTGTGATCTCATCAGCTAAAATCTGTAATCAACATTGATTAAAAGGCACACAAATTGAATAGGCAATTGTAACTGCAAAATCAAGCCTAACAGATTGAATTCAGAGTAAGTGGGTACTTCATGAGCTTTACCTTCTCAACCAGTTCTGCTCCACCTGCAACTGCTGCTCCATTCTCCATCGCTATCCTGGCTTGGTCTGGATTCTGTAAAGCCATAACTCTACAATTACTGCATGTAAACCGTGCAGTAGGGCTGGGCGATATATATCGTTCGATATTTTGCGCATTTCGTCAGTAAAGCCGGTTCTTTGATTAGCGGAAAATCTCCATCACCTGTTTTGAAATAGAGCGCCAGTTAATACACAGAGCCGTAGATCACTGACAAGCTGCGCAATACCGCGTTCAATTTAGCGGGTGAATAAATTGCGTAGCTTGTCAGTGATCTACGGCTCTCTGTGTGTAAGCTGTCGCTCTATTTTCAAAACGGGTGATGAAGAATTTTCCGCTAATGAACCCGGCTTTACCGATTTAATGCGCATGGATATATCGAACGATATATATCGCCCAGCCCTACCGTGCAGTAGGGCTTCACAATTAATCGAATTTGTAATCGCAATTACAATTCCGGATGCCACAATTACATAATCGTTCAAAGCAGTAATTAATCGTTCAAAATCCACTTATGTTATTCTGTGTGCTTAAGATGTGTTCTTTCCTTTCTACAAGTTATCTTAAGGGTTTTTGCATTGTTTTAATTTTAGTTTTAGTATAGCATTATAATACCATGCATATTTTTACTTTTTTATTTAAAGAAGAAACCAATCCAATGTATAGTTAACATTTGAGGCTTAATACTATAGAAGTCTTTCAGTTAGAGTGTTTTCAGTTTGTTTATTTTCATCTAAAAATATGGCATGCGGTTGCTTCAAACAATAGTTTAAACATCATTCAATGGAAATTGTGATGATCGTAATTAATAATCACAATTACAATTTCAAAGGAATAATCAACAATTATGATTTTTGTCATAATTGTGCAGCCTCCTTAAATGGAGCTGTAAATTATATCAAATCAGTTCAGTCAATGACACCTGCAATGCTTAACATAATGGACCACAGAGTGATGCTCCCACCTCAGTGAAAACCACTATTTTGTTGATGTCCGACTTGAAGGGATGTGGTAAATTAATTGTGCTAACAAACGGATCCACTTTTTTCTGAAACAAAAACAATGGAAAGTCATTAAGGTTTAAAGTTTGGTTCAAATATAATTGTTTGTTGCAGTTATAATGCGGTTATAATTGCAGTTATAATGCTGAGTGCTGAAATGTTTTCTTAAGCACTGCAACAACACTAGGGAGAATATTTACTTATTCAGTGTTTTTCATCCAGTTAACTCAAAATAACACTCTTTGTAGTTTATTTAACAATATATTCAATTCAAAGTGTACCATCGAGAATAGACATACTTTTGCATTAGCTGCATATAAAAAATTAACACCAAAATTCATTATGCATTTCAGCAACTGTTCAGATGTACTGATGAATATTTGAGCTTTTTTAAAACAAAATAAAAGGTTAAGGAATCATCAAGATATCGTGTTTAACTTTTGAACCTGATGTATGTAAGCTTTTTTTGAAGCATGAACAGCTGTAATTTGACAACTGTAACTAAAGCACAGGAAAGCTATTGTGGATTCCTGGGACATATTTCCACCAAACTAGCAAAACAATTTGCAGATTTAGAATACAATCTCTAGTTTACATGAGTGCATTGCCGTTCAAAAGTCTGGGGACAGTAGGATTTTTTTCTTTCGTTTTCAAAAGTGACAGTGAAGACTTAGACATTGCTACTTTAAAAATGTATCACAGTTTCCACAAAAACATTAGGTAGCACAGTTTTCAACATTGATAACAATAAGAAACGTTTCTTGGGCAGCAATGGCTGCTGAAAATTCAGATTTGACATCACAGAAATAAATTACATTATTAATAATACATTATTAAATATATTTAATAAGAAAAGTTATTTTAAATGAAAATAATATTTCACAATATTATGTTTTTTACTGTATTTTTGATCAAATAAATACACCCATGGTGAGCACAAAAGACCAACCTCAAACTTTTAAACAGTAGTGTATGTTTTCTTTAAGAAGCAAAAGCAAATTTAACATTTTAAGCAAAAGTTACTCAAATTAGGCTTAAAAAAATAACTTGGCTTAAAAAATAACCACCTGAAATGTACCTTTTTCTCCAGCTTCATGTCTAGACGTAGGTTTATGTACACAGGCTGGTTTTCAGGACTGAAATCCAGCTTCTGAAAGTTCTTCAGCATTTCAATGGCCACGGATGTCTCATAGACAGGTTTGGGATAGTATCTCACCATGTACACATCATCTACTGGAACCCAGGCTGTGAGTCCATAGGGTTTATGTCTGTTTTTGTCATCAACCTTTTTTTTCTCTTTCACCACCTTTTCTTGAACAGTCTCCTCTTTCTTCTCTTTCTGCCTATAAAAAGTGTCTTGATGAAAAGCATGATTCTTCTTTGCATTGTTGCTATGTTTGTCAGCATGTCGAATACAAAATCTACAATAAACCTTTTTACCATGGTAAATGCTAAATAGCGTAAAGAGAACTCACTTGGCGGTGGCAGCAGCGTAGGATCTGACAGGCTGCTGTCTATGTGCAGTCAGAGAGCTGCAGGAGACAGAAGGAGCTCTGCATGTGAAGAACAGACTCTGACATCTGGATAAAACTGTGCGTGAAACAGCATACAAGAGTAAAGCAGAATTAAAATAATTGGGTCAAATGACATGTTAAGGATTGCATTGTAATTAACCAACTATTAGTTAAAAAATTATCAAAATTCTATAAGTATACCTTATCCTTCATACAGACACACTGCATAAATTCATATAAGCATAACTATAAGGGATCGTGGTCAAAGCTGTTAGCTTGTGTAGATGCACAACGCGATATATAAAACATCAGCTCAAGTATTCTGCACATGACAGTTTGCATGTTAATAATCTCTGGAAATATATCGGAATGTAGAAAATATAAGAGAAATAATATATAACGTTTCAAAACTGACCTCTTAAAACACTCTTCGAGGGGGCAGCCATGTTGACAGACTTTTGTGTTACACTTAAATTTCCCTTCTAAATCAAAAACCAGCGTTAAGCGTTCCCACTCATAATATCCCTATTTGGTTGTGTCGCGCGCATCTAGCTTTAGTACAAAAATATTGTGCATACTTAAAATTGAATTTGTATACACACATTATGTTTTATATACTACAACAAACAATTAATGTGCTCGTTATATAATTTACCTTCTTTTCCACCATCATCTTGTGTTAGACAGATAATAAAACAACACCATTCTTGTTATTTGCCCCATCCTGCCTGAAATATACAAAAGTTGCACGCTAAAGGTAAAAATGTTGTAATAAGTTGTGTTAAAAGTTAAACTTTGCAAGTTTATTATAAATTATTCTCTATAAGAATATATATATCACCTATACGTTTAAAGGCATACTATGAGAAAATATAACTGTATATATCGTATTTTTACAAGAGCACAGTGTTCTCCACTAAGCCGTATTTCTTTGAATAAAATTTCAATCGTTCTTTTGAGTCGGATCTTTTCAATGAATCGATTGAACCGGTTCGCAAAACCGTTCCGATCTGTTCGTTCACGAAACGGGCTGAATCGGTAATAGTTCTCGATTCACCTATCATTGAACCGAGAACCAACTAACCCGTCCGATTCGCATTCGAAGCGATCCTAGAACCGATAAGTGATCTGATAGTAGCATTAGGTGTAAACCAAGGATTTGACTTAATGGGTGAAAAGTTAGCTACTTTAATTAACAAAAATGTTGAACATTGGTAGCAAATATGCGTATACTACTTGATTATATGACGTCAACACATATGAAACGAGTTGCAGCATTTTGTGCAAAACTCATTAGCCAAAAGATGTAAACGAATTTATTGTTGTTTAATGTAAATGTAAATTTAAGTTCCAAATGTCTTTATGTTTTTTATAAGCTGAATCATGGTTGCAGCGAATTGGACTGGAATACATAAAAGTACAAACATCCTTATTAATATACTTATGAGAACATAAATAAACAGCAATATGTGCCCATGTTAAGACTTGATTGAATTTTTTAAATAAGATTTTATAGAATGTTGTTTGACGTCAGGGGCCACGTGACGCAATTACGTAATGGCGTAAAATAATAGCCAAATCTGTTGTATGAATCGGTTTTTAAAAACTGACTGTTCAAAAGAACCGATTCTTGGAAATGACTCGGACTTCCTATCGCTGGTTGTAAGGGGACCGTGGACTGAAGCGGAAGCTCAGAGTGTTGTCCTTCCTTCTGCCCGACTCTCAGAATGAGGATCGCTCGTAGTTTGTCTGTATGTCTCTGATCATATCACACCAGCAGCTCCTCTCCCACCTCCCGAATGCAGGTAAGAACCTACGTACTGCATTCCGGCGTGGTGTTTTTGCGTCGTTTATTTATTTATTTATTTATTTTTTGGGGTGTCAAATACGTCTGCCGTCTCCAGCTCTACCTCCAGAAGAACAGCTAAGGAGACGGTGTGTGCTGTAACTCAGTAAACACGAGAGAACAGTGTTTCAACCCATTACACAACACATAGTTTCTCCTGATTAATAGATGGCCGTATTTGGTGATGACGAGGAACGTCTGAACTGGTGGCACGGCCAGATCTGCTCTTGCTTTTCATGTTGTGGTTGTCAGCTCACCAACCAAACTTATTTTATGTAAATCGCAACTTTGTGCATTCACTGACAAAGCAAGGCTAATAATAATAGCCTTACATAACACAAACCTAGTTATTGGAGGAGTTGACAACTGTGCTAGGTCGTTGACACGCTTTTACCTGTAACGCGAAACACCGCGATGTTTTTGAAGGCGTTTTTAACAAGAAGTCCAAGTTAGGTTCGTCTCGGAACTTGTGTGCTTGTTTTATTCATAGAAGTTACTTAGTAACTTCAAAGAGCGGGTTACGTAACGCCTCTGCTGTCATTATCTTGGTCCAGCGTTCATTTGAATATTATACGCCGTAGTGTTCAGTCAAATAACTTTTACTGTCACGTGACCATATATATACACAGCGGTTTAGTGACAGATGAAGAGTAGAGAATTCACAATACACACACACTGAACATAATGTATACTTAATATACAATATATAGAATTATATATACAACATATGAAGAATACAACACTTGTACATAAGTAAATACAGGTAAAAAATATTGACAGCAGAAATGTACAATGTTGATTAGAATTGAGACATACAGTTGCTGTGCTGTATGATGGTCTGATAGATACACTCATGAATATGACATCTGGTCCAAAGACCAGTAGAATTAATACAGTGCCTGAAGTTCTGCATGTAAGAAAACATTTACAAGCTATAATTCAGAAGCAGGATATGTTGTACCCGAACAGCTCTTTGACAGTGTGCTCTTGTGTGTGTAACAGCTGCGACTGAATGATTACAGCACACCGCATGTTCTTTCTATACAAGGCAAATAAGGGCAGTCGTCTGTTTCAAAGCTCTTGCTGGTGGTTTTACCTATTAATAGGGTGTTATTTGAAAATGCCATTTTGCTTTCATCTTTTACAGCTGAAAGGGATTGATTTAAAACACACACACGCACACACATAAAACCACTGTGATTTCTCCAAAGTTCAAATAGTTAAACTCTGTCAGTGCCCTAGACTGCCATAATGTTTTGGCTCGGCATCAGAGATATCAACTACTCAAACAGTTCAATGTATCAGTGTAAACATCAGCTGTCTGTCTGTCTCTCAGTAAGCACTGTGGATCTTTCATATTGGCCTGGTTGCTCGAACATACACTATCGTTCAAAAGTTCGGGGTCAGTAAGATTTATTTCATTTATTTACTTGGAAGAAATTTATACTTTTATTTAGCAAGGATGCATTAAATGATCAAAAGTGACATTTAAAGAGATTTATAATTATTATAAAAATTTTATTCAAAATAAATACTGTTCTTTTCAACTTTGCATAACGGTTTCCACAAAAACATTAAGCCGCACAACTGTTTTTAAGACTGACAATAGTAAGAAATGTTTCTTGAGCACCAAATCAGCATATTATAATGATTTCTAAAGGGTGATATGACATTGAACATAGTAATGGCTACTGATAATTCTTCTTTTCACAGGGATAAATTACATTTCAAAATATTAAAATAGAAAACATACAATTGTAATAATATTTTGCAATATTTTTAACTATATTTTTGATTAAATAAATGTAGCCTTGGTGAGCCTATTTCAAATCTTTTGCAAATAAGATAAGATAAAGATATCGCTGACCCAAAACTACAACTTCCAACTTTATTAACTTTCTAAAATGTCAAATTAAGTGGAAAAAAACAAGTCCAAAAACGCTTATAACAGTTGGATCTGGCAACACGGAGGCTGCGCTCATGCCTTCACTCGCAACTCTCTCAAAGAGACTCGTTTACTTCGTTAGCATCTCGCAACAATCATTTTCATATCACAGACGCTAAAATTCTTGCAAACTGTCTAAACTGAATTATACATGTCATGCAGACATTCATATGAGGAGTTTAACAGCAAATTAGTCATTCAGAGAACAAATTTTATTTTTGTACATTAAAAATTTACCAAGATCCGGACCTCGGTGGCCTCATATCTGGCTACGGGCCTGCTTAGAGGGAGTCACTCTCACAGCATTCCTAAACGTCTTCTCTCAGTTTATAATGATTTCTTACAAATATTTTGAGAAAATTAGTGACATACTGTAACTGGGAGAAATGCTGACTTATTGTTCGTTTTCTACATGTATTCTCAGATTAACAGGCATGCCAAAGGAAAAATATGATCCTCCAGACCCACGCAGATTATATACCATCATGTCAGCCGAGGACGCGGCCAGTGGGAAGAAGTCACACTGGACCGAGTTGGAGATTTCTGGTTAGTTATTATCCCTCAATTCCTTGGCTTTATTCCTCAATTCATAAAATCAACTTATTTTTATGAATGTGCTACTGAAGGTCCAGTACGTTGACATGAGAGAAATTAATGAATAAATCAGTGAACGTGAAAACATACTTATATTAAACTTCTTAAAAAGCAGTATGCATCTGTGAAATTTGCAGAAAAATGTTTACTCTATCTGTGTTTCCATGGAACAGGGCGGGTCAGAAGTCTAAGCAGCTCACTATGGACGCTGACCCATCTGACTGCTCTCCACATCAACAACAACAACCTGAGCCGGATTCCTCC